>CAUYRH010042268.1:0-27626 GCA_963574655.1 Perodicticus potto | reverse complement strand
CTTCCCTCCTTCCTTCTTTCCTTCCTTCCTTCTTTCTTTTTTTTGACAGAGTCTTTACTTTGTCACCCTTAGTAGAGTGCTGTGGCATCACAGCTCACAGCAACCTCAAACTCTTGGGCCTAAATGATTCTCCTGCCTCAGCCTCCCGAGTAGCTGGGACTATAGGTGCCCGCCACAATGCCCGACTAGTTTTAGACATGGAGTCTCACTCTTGCTCAGGCTCGTCTTGAACTTTTGAGCTCAGGCAATCCATCCGCCTCAGCCTCCCAGAGTGCTAGGATTACAGGTGTAAGCCACCTTGCCTGGCCTGAAACATTTTTTTTTTATAAATATCTTCTCAACTGGTGATTAAGAAAGTGTCAACAGCATGCAGCCTTCCATTTGTGGTGCTGACATAATTTCATGGGCTGAGCATAAAATGCTAACCTCGAAGATGCCGTTTTCCTCTGCTGCTTTGCCTAGAACTTGGTGACCTCCCTCCAGGTAGACGGGGTGCCTGAGTTCTCTTCACAAAACCCCCCTCAATGGCATTCCCCATGAGCATGTTTAGCAGAGTCATAGATGAAGCATGTTAATTATATTTTAGTAATTAACTAGTCATTAAAGTAGTTAACTAGAGAATAATATTACAGAATTTAAATTAAGTTTACAAATTGGGCCAACTTTTTAAGGAACTCCATCAATTAGATGTATTTAAACATATCTTCCCTGTTGTAATTTTTTAAAACTGGATTTTCCTCCATACATGAGGAAATTGTCTTTTTGGAATAAACTTCAATCCAGATTAAACTCAAAAAACCAATGCTACCATTCCAGCCTGTGGCTTCCAACTGCTGGAGAGATGGCCTGGCCGTATTCCCAGGCCCCTGTCTGATGTACTTTATGTCAGCTTCGAGGCACTCAGGCCCATCCACACCTGGGGGAGAGGAATGAGAAGGAGGCAGTGTCTTGAGGGGACAGGTGTTCGGGGGTCAGAAGTTATACAACTTGACTGCTGGTTGCATTTGGAGTATTAGGATGAGGTGGGAGAACCCAGATTTTCTTGGTCACGGTAACCCAACTAGGACACCCTAGTGAAGGAGAGATGCTGATGGTTGTAGAAGTTTAGGTAGTTCAGAAGTGCTGGGGCGGCGTTACATTTAGAAGATGCCCTTTAGGAAGAGCTCAGAGAGGAGTTTTCTTGGAGACAGATTTGGGAGTAATCCATACAGAGCGGCTATCAGGTTCTCGGGTGATGTCACCCACCGTCTATCCTGTGCTTTCGGCAATCTCGGGCCTCCTGTGTGACCCTAAGGGACAGACAGAGCACACAGCATTAGCAAGTGACTGTCACTACGATCACTCTAAAGGGAGTGAATTTCCTTGTGCTCCAGTTTAAGGACCAGAACTTCCAACGACACAGCTGTGATTTATTCACCCTGCACAGGGACTGCAGATCTACAATATTCCAGAAGTTCTCAAATATCCATGCTGATATATTTTTATAAAACCCCAATCTCTTGTCTGTGCCATGTCCCATGGGGCCTCCTCCTTCCCTGGCCAAAATGGGGATTTGTGTTTCTTTGTCATTGCAGGAGGGGAGTGGTCAGGTGTCCTATGCCACCTTATTTGGTGAAGAGAAAACAAAAATGGCATATTTACTACATTAATTTTTTTTTTTAATTTTTGATTGATTTACTCTTTTTTTAGAGACAGAGTCTCATTTTATTGCCCTTGGTAGAGTATCATGGTGTCACAGCTCATAGCAACCTCCAGCTCTTGGGCTTAGGCAATTCTCTTGCCTCAGCTTCCTGAGTAGCTGGGACTACAGGCGCCGCCACACGCCTGGGTATTTTTTGTTGTAGTTTGGCCGGGGCCAGGTTTGAACCCACCACTCTTGGTATATGGGGCCAGCATCCTACTCATTGAGCCACTTCCCTATTTTTATTTTTTATTTTTTTTTTTGAGACAGAGTCTCACTATGTTGCCCATGGTAGAGTGCTGAGGCGTCACAGCTCACAGCAACTTCAAACTTTTGGGCTTATGCGATTCTCTTGCCTCAGTCTCCCAAGTAGCTGAGACTACAGGCGCCTGCCACAATGCCCAACTATTTTTTTGTTGTAGTTCTCATTGTTATTTAGCAGGCCCAGGCCGGGTTTGAACCTGCCAGCCCTGGTGTATGTGGCCAGTGCCCTAACCACTGAGTTACCGGTGCTGAGGCAACTACATTAATTTTATAGGCATGGGTTGGTATTAATCCTGATTTTATTTTAAAACTGTCTTCATTATATTGTTGTTTCTGCTTTTTGTTGTTGCTAGGTTGCATTTTTCTTAGATTAAATTTACTTTGGGGGGAAATATTGTATGTTTAAGCTTCAACATGCTAGTACATTTTATTGTCAATTTTAGCATCCAGACACAAATGCATGAGACATCCCAGGGACGGTGCGTGAGTGAAGAAGATGCGGCTGGAGGGGCTGCCTGCCCTGGTGACTGGCCTTTCTGGAAAAAATGGCCCCAGCACCCAAATCGATTCTGTTATAAATTCATGATCTCCTCCAGCCCCAGGTTTTCCCAGCTCATTCATTTTCTAATGCTCTCCATTCACCATTTAAGCCTTTTCTACCTGCCTCACCCCTTGGAGTGTGGCCTTACTCCTCCACTGAAGTGGGAACTTCTCTACTGCCCACTACTCTCCACCCTATTCCCCAACTTCCTGTTTGCCATGTTGTGTTTTTCACGAGAGTCTCACATTTCATGAGGACTTTCCGTGTGCCAAGGAACAAGTTTGTCTCTTCTCTCGTTTTGCCTCCCTCCCGCCCTTCCGGCTGTCTCTGTATTTATTTATTTATTTATTTTTTGAGTCAGAGCCTCAAGCTGTCACCCTGGATAGAGTGCCGTGGCATCACAGCTCACAGCAACCTCCAATTCCTGGGCTCAAGTGAGTCTCTTGCTTCCACCTCCCAAGTAGCTGGGACTACAGGTGCCCGCCACAATGCCTGGCCATTTTTTGGTTGCAGCTGTCATTGTTGTTTGGCAGGTCCGGGCTGGATTTGAACCCTTCAGCTCAGGTGTACGTGGCTGGCACCTTAGCCTGTTGAGCCACAGGCCTTGAGCCTCTTTCTCTTTTTTTAGACTAAGTTTCACTTTGTGGCTCTGAGTAGCTCAAAGAACCTCAAACTCCTGGACTCAAGCCATCTTCTTGCTTCAGCCTCCCAAGAAGCTGGGACTACAGGTGCCCACCACAACACCGGGCTAGTTTTTCTATTTTTAGGAGAGATGACATCTCACTCTTGCTTAGGCTGGTCTCAAACTCCTGAGTTCAGGCAATCTACCTGCCTCAGCCTCCCAGAGTGCTAGGATTATAGGAGTGAGTCACTGTGCCCCGCCCCTTGTCTGAATTTTCTAACTTAACCTGTCATCACATCCCTATGATGTAGGTATAATAAACTTGGAGAAGTTTCTGTGAATTCCAGGTTCCCCACTGTAGCCTTCACATATGGCATCATGTCAGGACTGGATAGGTGTTCCATAAAGAATTCTGCAAGTTAATTTTAATTTGGAGAAACTTAAAGCCCATGGGGCAAAGGCAGCACATAGGGAAGACATGAGCTAAAGAAGTAATCAATAACAGCGTGGTTATTAGAGTTGATAGAGGACCCAACAGGGAACACAGGTGGGAGGATTGCCTTTGAACGCAGAAGGGAGATGTATTCTTTGGAGAGCAGAGGAGAGGAAGTTAGGGTGGGCGCAAATAAGGATGTCCTTGTGGTGGGGGCAAGGGGCTTTCTAGAGTCTAGTGTGTGTCCTAACACACACTAGACTCTAGAAAGGTGGTGTCTTGAGAAGGGGTGTCTAGCCTGGAATAGCTGCTGCAAAGGATGGGTGAGGAAATTGAGGACACGTAAAAGAGATCACCTGGTCTTCTGGGGTTGGAGGAGGACAGTATTTATTGAGAGCCCACTGCATACAAGAGCACAGGTCAAGTCATTTAATCCTCTCAGTAGCCCCATGAGTACTATTTTGCAGACAAGAAAACGGAGGCTCATTGGTAGTTTCTCCTGGTCACCTGGGAGGTGGAGATGGGGGGAAACTGGGGTAGGGATTTAGATCTGACTCCAAAAGCCCATGTCTTTCCCGAGTGCCTCTTCCAAGCTTCTGACTCATTACAGGAGAAAACCCCTTTTTTCTCACATCATAATCAACTCTTGGCTTGCTCAAGGCTCTTTAATTGTTCTTTTTCTGGTCCACAAACAGAGAGACGATGCTTATGGTCACAGAGCTATTACCTTTGCCAACTGCTGATTTTTGTAATCCGAAGAGGATTTCCAACCTACTTGATTAATTCACTCTACATTTCTCTCTTCCGTCAGGGGTGGAGACGTTTGTTTGCATTTGGTCTTTTTTATCAGCTAACAAACATGCACAGATTCTGTCTGCTCTGGGCCTAAGTAATTTCAACCTTGAATTATTACATAACTTATATTTCAAAAGTGATGTAAAACCTAATCCAACAAGTCATTAAGACAGAGATGTAAAATTATATTTCTACAACTCTTGGAATTTTTTTTCTAAGTTAGTGTTCTCATACGGTTGATATTTGAAATTCCCCATCATAGACTCAGTTTTTTTTTTGAGACAGAGTCTCACTATGTCACCCTCGGTAGAGTGCTGAGGTATCACAGCTCACAGCAACCTCCAACTCTTGGGCTTAAGCGATTCTCTTGCCTCAGCCTCCCAAGTAGCTGGGACTGCAGGCGCCTGCCACAATGCCTGGCTATTTTTTGTTGCAGTTGTTTAGCTGACCTGGACTGGGTTCAAACCTGCCACCCTCAGTGTATGTGGCTGGTGCCATAAAAAGAATCAGTTTTTGAATGAAGTCTTGAAGCTGGGATACCTTTTAACCTCCAAATGCCTTGGCTAGAGGGTCTTCCTAAATCAGTCAAGGATGATTTGTTGAGCAAGACCGATTAGGGAGGTGATGGTGAGAAGAGGAGGAGGTGAAGGAGGAATATGAACCGAGCTGGTGCCCTGGATTTCTTGGGGATAGATGGTTGGCACCAAAGAGGCAAGACAGAGCAAAAGAGAAAAAATTGGAGTCACAATGGCCAACTTTGTTAAGAAGAAGCTGTAAGAGGGAGGAGGGAGCCCAGGCAGGGAAGGGGCAGGACAAGGGGAGGCTGATCCCGGAAGACTGAGAGGTCAAGGTGCAGGCCCCAAGTTTGGAATCACAGCAAGGCTACGTAAGCAGCACACAGGACAGCAGGGGCCGGAGTGGAGCCTGGTGGCTTTGAACATGTGGGGAGTGGCGGCTTGCCGTTAGCGTATGTGGATCAGAGAGGCGTAAAGGGCCAAAGTCAGGACTAACTGATGTGTCAGCAACTTCATGTCTCGCAGTGGGGCCACCAAAAGTTCAAAAGAACGTTTGCCGATGACCCTGGATGTATTTCTTTTTTTCTTTCTTTCTTTTTTTTTTTTTTTTGAGACAGAGTCTCACTATGTTGCTCTCAATAGAGTGCCAGAGCATCACAGCTCACAGCAATCTCAAACTCTTGGGCTTAAGTAATTCTCTTGCCTCTGTCTCCCAAGTAGCTGGGACTACAGGCACCTGCCACAATGCCTAGCTATTTTTTTGTTGCAGTTATCATTATTGTTTTAGCAGGCCTGGACCAGGCTCGAACCTGCTAGCCTCAGTGTATGTGGCCGGCACCCTACCCACTGAGCTATGCACGCTGCCTACCCTGGATGTATTTCTAACACCAAAATTTCTTTCTTTCTTTTTTCTTTTTTAAAACTTTTTTTTTTTTTTAATGTTTTGAGAGTCTTACTCTGTTGCCCTGTGTAGAGTGTCATGGTGTCATAGCTCACAGCAACCTCAAACTCCTGGCCTTGAGCAACCCTCTTGCTGCCTTAGCCTCCTAAATAGCTGGGACTACAGGTGCCTGCCACAATGCACAGCTTGTTTTTCTATTTTTAGTAAAGATGGGGTCTGGCTCTTGCTCAGGCTGATCTCGAACTCCTGAGCTCAAGCAGTCCACCCACCTCGGCCTCCTAGAGTGCTAGGATTACAGGAGTGAGCCACTGCACTCGGCCCCAACATTTCTTAACAAATTGTAATTTCTTAGGGACTGGTGGGTCAGACAACATATTCTTTTTGTGATTTTTTTTTTATACTCCTCAGAAATCCTGGTATGGATGGGATATGTGTTCAGTTGTCAATCACTCTCCTGGGAGTCTTGATGGGTTTGGTTAGCAAAGACAGGAATAACACCTTTCACTATAAATTAAGGGATACAGTACAGGCTATAAGGATACCTGAGAAAGAAGACACAGAAAGATAGCTGGGGTGACCCCAGAGACACAGCTCACCTATTTCTCAAATTGGTTCCCATTCTAAGTTCAATGGGGTGTCTAACAGATTAGGCTCAGATTTAGAGGCAAAGTTTAGGTCCGGGGAATCCCATAGCATAAGGGGTTGAGTGGCACCCAATTGTTAGATAATGTCTTGACTGTGCTAGGAAAATAACACTGCTATACTGATAATCCAAATGGAATTAACACCTTTTGTTGTTAACTTTACACTTCTCACACAAGTTAATGAGCAGTTTACAGTAAAGCTAAATCAGTAACTCCAGGGGCCTAGGAAACTGGGTTGTTGAGTTCCTTCAGACCTACTCTTCCTTCACCCAGTTTGGAGACATCTGTGTTACCCTTGCACTAATCCTCCTTGACTTAGCACAACATGATTGCGCTGGAAAGATCCATGGAATTCACCACATTTATCCTTTCATTAGGCTAACCTTGGATTTAAAGGCTTCTGTGTGATTTGGAAAAATCCAATTTTTGGTCTCAGGCGGCTAAGTCCTCTGGGAATGCTGAAGCGCAAATACACCAAATTATAATACGGTGTAAGGTTCTGTTATTCTTAAGAGTATGTGAGTCATTTTAAACCTAGAGTATTTCAGGCTTAGTCATTTCCTTCATTTAAAATCCAACTTCCCATAAAAATTCTAAAAAGTTTTCCAGCACATAGAATTACAAACCTAAAATACAGAGGCTGTAGGGATAAAATAGTATTGCAATGTGGCTGCAGCCTTTTGTGGTGAGTGTGATTAAAAATGTTTTTTTGCCTCTTCTGAGAAATTTCTTATCATCTCCCTTCTCTCACGTCTCTATTCTTGCTGTTTAGTTTTACCGTGAGCTCGTTTTCTCCGTGGAGAGGTGAAGAGAGTTGTCTACTACTGACTCAGGTTCCTTTCATCCCTTCCTGCGTTATGGAAGTCGGTGGAAACACTGAATGTCATTTTCAGATCTTGGTAGGTGCTCAACAAATATGTATTGAGGGGATGGATTTTTAGACCAGCACCCATTTCAAAGACATGGTAGAAATCTTCCCTTTTCAGTGGGTGAAAGCACTTCGTACTCAACCAATCTGACTACGTTGGTAGTCATGAACATCTTAGTGAGAAGGATAGCGTCTTGAGTTTCTTTCTTTTCTTGTAAATACAGATTTAAAACGGACTATTTTTAGTTCAATCATGCCATTTGTCTCTTCAAATTATGTGAGGACAGAGTAATAATTATCATCTTCATTTCATGCATGAGAAAAATCAGGTTCAGAAAAGTTAAAAAGATTACAGGCTAATAAAAGATGAAGGCTAGAACATAGAAATTCTACCTTAGTCTAGCTGTCTTTTTTTTTTCCCTTCCCTACTTTCAGTAGAAAGCAGAGTTAACTATGGTGGCAGGAGGGGGTGGGGGATGGGACTGTGACTATATTATCATGTGGCACTGCGATATTATTGCCATTCAACAAATATTCCCAGTTTTCCATTTTTTAGGCAAGTGATAGGATTGCTTTCCTGCTCCACATGGGGTGTCATACGACTTGCTCTGGCCAATGATGCATGTAGAGAGGATATGTGTCACTTCCAGAAACTTTAAGAATGAGTACTCGAATTGATACATTCTTCCTCACTGATGCAGAGATCATGAAAGCGCATGCCAAGAGAAAGTTTTGTCAACCTGGATCTTTGAGTGCTCAAGGTGAATAGAATCAGTTTGCTGACACATGCCGGACATGTGTAAGGGATATATCCTTTTTTTGCTGTGTTAGTTAAGCGGCTGAGATTTTGGAGTTGTTCGTTATTGCAGAAATGCCTAACTTATTCAGATGGTTAGAGAAATTAAGGAGCATAAGTGGGTAAAGCATTTACCCATTACTCATCCATGAGGGGTTGAGCCCACAGAATTATTAGTGACTGGATGAAGCCCAAGGGATGAATTTCTTCTCTCTGTGCCAATGTTCTGAACTCATAGACATGAACGAAATGCAAAATCCTGGGTTCTAGAAGGACATTTTAAAAGAGGACATGCTTATATGTTCATTTGTAGAAACAAAGTGTCCTATGCTACATGTTGTATTTCTAGTCCCGGTGTGGTTAGCAAAATAATGTCCACATTCTAATCTCTCATAGTTCCTACAATTTGCAAATGTGTTCCCTTCCATGACAAAGGGACCATGCAAATGTGATTAAGGTACGAATCTTGGGACGGGTTATCTCTCATCCTGGATTATGTGAGTGGGTCTAGTGTAATCACAAGTGTCCTTGTAAGTGAACAAGGAAGACAGATGAGTCAGAGAAGCTGTGATATCTCTGGAGTGATGACATTGCTTGGAGGGGCCGTGAACCAAGGAGTGTGGGCACCTCAAGCAGCTGGAAGAGGCCAGGAAACAGATCTCCCTTAGAACCTCCAGGAGGAACACAGGACTGCTGACACCTCATGTCAGCTCAGTGACACCCAGTGTGGACTCTCGGCCTCCACTGCAAGGTGGTGATTTGCTCCAGTAACAATAAGAAACGAATGCACCTGCTTCCTATTATTGTTGACATTTGATCTCAAGGGAAATATGGCAGAAGAATACAGGAAACTCAGTGCAAACTCCGTCATTCTGTCTCTGGGCAACATGTCATATGATTTGCACTCAAAGCCCAGCTCAGGTGGGGAAGCCTTGTCTGACCCTACCATGCTTCCTCCCCTCCCTCCCCATATAGGCAGGCGTCCTGTAGGAATCAGGGATCTGGAAACGCTTTAATTCTCAAAGTAATTATTGCTGGTAAAAGGCTTGTCATAGTTGCCTTTTCTGCCTTAGAGTTCTCAAAGATTGCAGTTTGTTACTGGAATAAAGCAGCTGCCTGTTCATTGAACCACCTGGAGCTGGAATGGAAAATGCACAAGGAAGGTGGGAAAAATCACCTGTGCTATCCCTTCATGTCCAAGTACAGAATGTGGAGTTGGACCAATTGAGGGGCTCTCAGTCCTACTGAGTCAAAATTTCTAGCGGGTGGTGGTGGGAGTCTGGGCATCAACATTCCATAAATGGCAGTTCTCTCATACAACCGGAATCAAAACACTGACCTAGATGGACTCATGATTTTCTTCAAGATCGGAAATGAAATGATTCTGTGAAAGAGACACTTTGTGTTTGATTCTACCAAATCCCTCTCTAACAATGACTTCAGAATTTTACTAGCCAAATTTGAATAAAATCTGGCTGCCTTTAGATTTAAAGAAATATTTTATGCTTCTTAAGAGTAGATGGTTTTAATGTAATTATGATTTCTAAGAGAAAATATATGATCTGGGTTTGTATTAAGGCATGGGATAACATGACCTGTCTGAAATTGGCGTTAGAGGTGGTCTCATGCTCTTCCCCTGGGGTGGGAGAACAGTCGACTCTAGGAGGCTAAATTGTGCCCCGGGATTTAGCCTCCTACAGAGAGCCATTGCCAAAGTGAAATGTTGGGATTGGTCTGGACTCTGAGCAGGACCAATAATGAGCTTTTCCCCCTATTTAGGCAACTGTCATGTAGGAATCAGGGGATCAGGAAATGCTTTGATATCTTTGCCCCAAATCCATAGGCATGCAAGGACTCTGTCATCTATGCCTTTTGAAAACGATGTTTGTTTTATTTACTGTCACTACCAACTTGACCATTTTTCCTTTCAAAATGCTTATGGAGAAGAAAACATGGTAAATTTTCATGACATTGAATTTAAAATACAGGCAACCAAAGCACTCATGAAATGGGACTACGTTAAAATTAAAATCTTTTGTGCGTCAAAGGACACAACCAAAATTAATAGAGTGAAAAGGCAACCCACAGAATGGGAGAAATATTTGCAAATCACATCTTGTAAGGAGTTAGTATCCACAATATATAAAGAACTCCTGGAAGAAGCCCAAGTGCTCATTGACCCATGAATGGATGAATAAATTGTGGTATAAGTATACCATGGAATATTATGCAGCTTTAAAAAAGATGGAGACTTTACCTCTTTTATGTTGACATGGATGGAGCTGGAAAATATTCTTCTTAATAAAGTATCTCTTAGGAAAAAAATATCCAATGTACTCAATACTATTATGAAACCAATTTATAATCATTCACGCTTTCATATGAAAGGTGAGTCACAACTATAGCCCAGGATGAAGGAGGGAAGAGAAGGGGAATGGGATGGGAGGGGGTGGTTTGATAGAGGGAGGGTAACCACACCTATGGAGCAAATTGCAAGGGTACAAGTAAAATATATCAAGTATAAATAACATAAATGTCTTAACACATTGATTAAGTAAATGAGGTGAAAGGTATGTTAATTAGTTGGCTGTAAGCACTCCAATTTGTCCAAAAACTAACACATTGAACCCCACAAAGGCATAAATTTATTCATGATCTATGTGTATATGACTTAATAAAAGGGGGAAGAAAAAGAACTCCTACAATTTAACAACAAAACGTAAAATAACGATTAAAAAATGGGCAAAGAACTTGAATAGACATGTCTATAAAATATGCTTGATGGCATGCAAAGGGCCAACAAGCATATGAAAAGATGCTGAACATCATTAATCATCAGAGGAGTAGAAACCAAAACCACAATGGGTCATCAGTCTACAACCATTAGGATGGTTATTATGCAAAAAAATCCAGAAAATTTCTTTTTTTTTTTTTTTAAAGGATACCATATTCTTTATTTTATTATTTTTTTTGTGTGTGTGGTTTTTGGTCGGGGCTGGGTTTGAACTTGCCACCTCCGGCATATGGGACCTATGCCCTACTCCTTTGAGCCACAGGTGCTGCCCCAGAAAATTTCATGTCAAGTAAAAATAGTGTTTATCATGAAATTTTTTTCAGAAGGATGAAGTTATTGGATTATTTTTGGTTCCTACTGAGTGCAGCCAAGAGGTACTCTTTTGTGGTATCATGCAAAATTTGTATCCCTTTCATGGGTTTGAGTTATGCCCCTTTATGTAGGCTTTTTCTTACAGAATTATGATGAAGTGTAACAGCCATTTATTTATTTATTTATTTATTTTGCAGTTTTTGGCCGGGGCTGGGTTTGAACACACCACCTCCAGTATATGTGACCAGTACCCTACTCCTTTGAGCCACAGGTGCTGCCCGTCATTTGTTTATTTTTTTGAGACAAGAGTCTCACTCTGTTGCCCTGGGTAGAGTGTCATGGCATCATAGCTCACAGCAACCTCAAACTCCTGGGCTCAAGCAATCAATCGTCTTGCCTCAGCCTCCTGAGTAGCTGGGACTACAGTTTCCCACCACAGCGCCTGTTGAGTTTTAGTAGCGTCGTGATCTTGCTGTTGCTCAGGCTGCTCTCTAACTTCTGAACTCAAGCAAACTATTGACCTCAGCCTCCCAGCCTACGGCCTATCAGTTAAAATCTAAAGTCATAGGCAAGGCACGGTGGCTTATGCCTATAATCCTAGGATAGCATTTAGGGAGGCCGAGGCAGGTAGATTGCTTGAGTTCAGGAGTTTGAGACCAGCCTGAGCAAGAGTGAGAACCCCCTGTCTAAAAATAGTTAGGTGTCAAGGCCGGTGCCTGTAGTCCCAGCTACTTGGGAGGCCGAGGATTGCTTGAGCTCAAGAGTTTGAGGTTGCTGTGAGCTATGATGCCACAGCACTTTACCAAGGGTGACAAAGTGAGGCTCTGTCCCCTCCCCCCCCCAAAAAAGAATCTAAAGTCAGAGCTGTTATATAGAGTCAGGAAAACCTGAGGGTTTACTTATGACAGCGAATCTCACTTGCTGGGTCTTTGGCTGCGGACTCATTACTTCTGTCATAGTACCCAGAGAAAGAACAGATTCCTCTAATAAACTTTGTTCTATAAGTCTACAACTCCAGCAAACTTCTTGCATTAGGTAAGACAGTAGCAGGTGCCTTTTTAAAGATAGCAAGATGAAACTCATCAACACACATTCAGAATCCCAGCTGACTTGCTGTTGGTTTAGCTCCTGCTGCCTGGACCACAGTATGACCACGCTGGGGCCATGCCTATTCTTAGGTCACTACAGACTGAGCTTTCATTTCCACCTGAATTGGTCTCAGTAAACAAAAAGAAGACGTTTTAATATATTTACTAACACATCAACATAACTGATTCCTTCTAGGTTCACAGGTTAGGTTTAATTTCTAGCTTAATAGAATTGTGCCCTGTGGACACAATTCTCCATTATTTCTTTACAGGTGAAAAAGCAGGGTTGTGCAAAACCGCCAAGCTTGATCTTCAATTAAAAACAACAGAGCGTGAAGTTCTCCCTTTGGACCAGGTGAGGGCACTACTGTCCTCTCCCAAATGTTTACTTCTCAAGGTTGACAAGAAGGAAATTACCACTTCTCTTTCAAGTAGTCAAGTTGGAAGCCAATAGCTAGATTTGTGTAGCTAATTTCTACTTACACTTTAGATGAAAACATCACATTCAGTTACAACCACTGGTTTGTACATGAGAATTACCTGGGTTGTTTCCAAAAACTTTGAAATCTCAGAGAGCACCCCCAGAAATTCTGGTTCAATGGTCTGAGGTGCAGTGTGGGCACTGATAATTGAAACACCTCCGAGTTCTTCTACATGAAGGCAGGGGTAAGACTACTGTTAGGGTGTTAGTTATTTAGAAAAGGTTTTATTGGGGAAAACATTGTTCATTGGTTTAGTTTTTTGAAATAGAGTGTCAATCTGTTGCCCAGGCTGGAAAGCAGTGTCATTGCCCCTCCTCACCCAATCTCAAACTCCTAATCCTCCTGCTCATGTAATCCTCCTGCTTCAGATTCCTGAATAGCTGGGACTACAGGTGCCCATCATGGTGACTGGCTCATTTCTCTATTTTGAGTAGAGACAGGGTCTTGCTCGTGTTCAGGCTGGTTTTGAGCTCCTGAGCTCAGACAATCCTTCCCGGGCTTCCCAGAGTGCTAGGATTACAGACGCTAGCCACTGGGCCCAGGTAGAAATTGGTTTTCTAATTTAAATTAGTGTATGCGTCCTCTGAGTGATAAGTAAGGTGATAGGTGTAGATGCTTTCGTCCTCTGTGAATAATGGCTGTCCCCCAGGCTTGATAAGCCATTCAAACTTGGTAGTTAGCTTCTATCCTGACTTTGCCTCTCGCCCTGCCTGGCCCTGTCTGTCTTCCATCTGTCTCTGGCTGCTGGTCCTTTTCAAGTACCACCCACGCTCTGAGGATATTCCCCCCTGGGCTCAGGCCAGTGGTTTAAGTCAGCTGAGCTAATCTCCTTTTCAGATTGTTCTTTCATTCCAGTGATTTCTGAGATTTCCTCCCCTCTTTCACCTCCCACACTTCCCGTTGTCTGTGCTGACCTCTGCTGCCTGGTGGCTGTGCCATTCACCCTGGCCCTGGCTCGGCTGTCTCCGAAGGGCCCTTAGGCCTCTGCTGGCCAGGGCAGATACATTCCACATCTGGCCTCCCCATTGTGAGCTCTATTAGTAACAGATTCCCCTCCTACCTCCTGACCAGTCACTGTACCTCCCGACTAAGCCAGGACACAGACTCTCTGTCCTTGAGATTCTTGCATCAACCAGGAAAAAGTAAAATATGGCAGGTATTGAATTACTGTGAATCTCATCAGCAAAGAGCAGGTAGGGGGCCTAAGTCAGCCAAGGGCCCAAGAAACAAGGTTTTCCTTAGTGGCCTCTCAAGGCTGGTTGTCCATACCCACTTGTGTAGGTTACCACCAAACCATGGCGAAACGCTGCTACGATTCTGCAGCCAGGTAAACACTGCTGCTGTTTCTGCTGTGAATGTACATTCTGGTAGCCTTAGGGATTTACACAGAAGAGTGGGGCTTCTGGCAAAGACCTAAGAGACAGGAGTGAAAAGTAGGCCCAGCTCCTGATGGCGTGATCTGCAGCAAATAGTCACCTTTGGGCTTTGGTTTCTGCAAAATGCCCTCATATTCTCTGTACTCTGGAGCTTCCTATGTTTCCCTATGCACCTGAAGCTTGGGGGATTTTGCTAAAATGTAGCTTCTGATTTGGAAAGACAGATCTGAGATTCTGCATTTCCATAGCACTGCGAGGTCTCTCGTCTCTGTTACTTGTCTATGGGGTAGCAAGATTCCCCTGGACCCCAGGGGACCCTTCAACTCTACAACTCTCAACTCTCATGATCCTGGTGGGTGACCTCTAAGATCTTATTTGATTCTTGGCTTGCGTCTCTTCCTTCCCTCCCTTCCCCACCAGCCATTCTAGTCCTCAGGAACCAGAAATCTTCATACGTGCACGGGCTTCCCGAGGCTGTCCCTTTCCAATGCTCATTATTCTTTAAAAGCCTGGTCTTTTCACATCACTGTGTTATGTGATCTCTCTCCAAGGCAGATGCTTTCCCCCTCTCCTCCCTTTGGCTGACCTCGTTTCCCAGTGAAGTTTCTATTCCTTGGTGTGTTCCTTGAGCACCTGGCTAAACTAGGTGGGGCAGCCTGCCTCCTGCCCTCCCCGACAGCACTTCTGTGCAGCACTGGGGGAGTATCTCCCGGACTCGGCAGATGGACTCCGTGGGAAATTGTAAAGGAGCATGTTTAATTAAGCAAGCCAACCACATTCCACCTCACAACATTCTTTATTATTCATTCTTTCTTCCATTAAAAGTTTTGGTATGGTGACTCTTTGGCAAGCATCTCATTTTTTAAATATAAGTAACCCAGAAGATAAATTTGTAAAAGATGCCCTTGGATTTCAGCGCAGCTTCATTCTATGTTTTGGATAACTGTCATGTTAAAGATTTAATTCAACTGAGGTTGATAAGAGTAATCTTACTGTGTAGCAGAGATGTCTTGTGGGGCCTTAAGCTAAAGAAATTTGAGAGTCCTTAAGAGAAAGAATTCCAAATCATGAGTACAAGATGCTCACAGCTCCTCTGCGTGGGGCTCATGCCCGTGACAGGGCCGGCGCCTGGGGTGCTCAGTACTGTTGAATGAATGATTCAATGAACAAACTGTATAGCTTCTGGTTCTGGAACCTTGCAGTGCTGCAAGATGGCAGTATAGTACCAGATGTGGAAAGCTGACAGACACTTAGGATTTGTTTGGAGTCTCAACAGAATGTTTGCACCTAACTTGAAATTGCATCCTGTGTGCTACAACTGCTCCTGATTTTTGTTTTGGCAAGACAATCTGACTTCCTTTGCCCAAACGTTGAAGTATCACAGGCACCTTCAACGTCCTCAGTGGAGGTTAAGAAACTATGTAGCGTGACATCGTTTCCTCCTTCAACTTTTTCACACACTTTTGTCCCTTCTGTTTTATGGTACTTTCCAATTGCATTTATTAGAAAGCAAAAAGAAAGTGTTTCACATAACTTCTCCCACAAGCAATTTTAATGTGCTTTGGCTTTACTAATTCTTTTCATCATATTACTTTACATGGATCTGTTAGCCATACAGTAGCCACATCAATCCTTCCCACACCAATAATTCGACAAGATTTTCAGAAACGAACACTTGTTTTATGTAGTGATTAAAGACATGTTTGTACAGCACAAATGGGTAGTGTTCCTTTGTCTAATGCCAACGGCCACAGAGACCCTTCCTGCCTTCTTCCATCTCTGAAATCAATTGTTAGGTTTTTGATTCCGTTAGTAGGTACCATGTAGGTATCAGTAAACTTGTGACTTGAGCTTTAGTTTTAAAGACAAAGAATGAGCAAGGTGTTTTAATACCATTCTCTACCATCAGTGTCTAGTGATTATGGGTGTAGATCTTTTTACTGAAAGCTGTCCTCAGGATGTAACTAGGGTTTTTTGTTTAGTAAGCTTGCTTAGATTGAGCATGCATACAGCTATCTTGGAAGAGTTATCAAATATAGTATTTTATAAGGACATATTGAAGAGTTACTAAGGTAATAAAGCTTCATGATTGAACCTTTTCTGCTGTGTCATATAGTTGAAAATGTGTCAATAATGAGAATACTATTTACTAACTAGTGGCTTTCTGCTTTCTCCCTTTGCAACCCATGTAGTAAAGACTGTGGGACCTGCTCTCACCCATTCTTTATAACTGAATGTGGAAGTTTGACTGGCTTATGTGCACTACATGACATGTGTCCCCACATAGATTAGATACAGGTGGCTTAGTGCTACCTAAGTTACAAAATAGTAATTCTTTAATGAATAAAACTGCTGAGGAGGGGAAGATTTTACGCCTCTGTCTTTAGAAAATAAAATGGGCACGCTAGCCAAAGCAGGTGCTCTTTACTGAATATCTAATTTTTAAAAATTCAATTCACCCTAAGATTGACTCTGGCAAGGATTTGCAAAATGTTACTAATGCCAAACTCCTCTGAAAAGCCTTTTACAGGAGAAAAAGAAGTCAAGGAAGTAGTGTCTGTTCTACTAAAAAAATTCTTTACCCACTAAAGGCATTAGGAAAAATAAAGATGACAAACAGTTTATCAGGACGTAGAGACCAAGTATCCTCCCAGGCCACAATGATTGACGCCCTGTCATTAGCCGGGTAGCTGCCCATTTCTTATCTTGATTGACAGCTTAATAAGGGACCTGGGGCTATCTTTTCAGTACGAACACACAACCTTACCAATTACTTTTAAATTATTGCTAATCTGTCAGAAAATAACAAGCACAAAGGAAAAAAATACCCAAAAGTAAGGAAAAAAAAACCCCAAAAAACAGGAGAGATGTCTTGCTGAAGCAGTTTTTACTTCCGGTGCTTTAAAAGGTTCAGTTCAGAAAACTTGGCAGAATATAGTCAATAGAATTTAGGCACTGAAGGTTTTTTATTTTATTTTTTTTTTAAAGAAAAACTTGTAGTTTATAATAGTTCATTGGTTCAATTAGGGGCGAAAAAGAAGGGAGTTTTGTAATGCAATTGTCCAGCAAAGGAAAACGCTTTAAATTGGGGGATTATGTGCGCAGACCACCTGTAGGGCATTCAGAGCCCTTTTCTATAATGCTTCAACCCATGCCTAGCTGCCTGCAGGCTGGCTAACAATGCCGGGAAACGCTGTTTAAAAGGCCGAGCGCACTTGTGCCTCTGGTCTTCACTAACTGTTACAAGTCTTCCTCTCCCTCGCTCTCTCTCCTTTTTAAAGTAAAAGTCCCACATCCCTTTAAAGGACGAACTTTAAGGCTCCGCGGTGGCCAATTGGTCTGCACCAAGAGGAGCCGGGCAGCAGGGAAAGAAACTTCAGACTATACAGCACATTTGGAGAGGAGAAAAGATCAAAGTTTTTCCAACTCAAAAGACCAAGTTCCCTACAGATTAACCCTATTCATTTAGCCCCTCTTAAAGGAATGATGTGCTGAGCCACTAGGCAGACAGGTAAAAAGTTCAACAATTGCCAACGCATTCTTCTGCTAATTCAACAGCCTTCTGCTCAAATAAATTAGCTTAGTCTTGACAGAGGAACAATAGCTTTTTTCTCTAGGAAAAGAAGCACATTTGGTATACACAAGCACTGAAGGTTATTAAGATGTTAACCCGTTAGTTTAATCCATTAAAGAGCCCCTGCTCTACTACCAGATTGGCAAGTGACTTATACTGTAAAGGGTGATCTGTGCTTTAAAAAAACACACACCTCCTCACTTTAGCAGCGTGTTCAAGTCCCAGGCAGGAAAAACAGGTGCTTCCAAAATCACCGACCCAAGGAATGAATGTGGGGTCTTGAAACCTTTAGTGATGGCATACAGGATAAATAACAAGGCCTAAGAAGGATTACTGCCTTGCAAAAGTTCCATTTACAGACACTAAGGTGAGAGCTGTCATCCACGGATCAGGAAAGATCTACCCAGAAAGACATCATCTCTTGGGAAGGTGCAGAAGCTCAATTTTGATTTCAGTTCAACAATGATATTTACTTAGCTAACAACTTAAGAACTAGAGTTTAACAGGTAATTTTTCTCCATGCCTAAGGTCAGGATACAGAACGACAAAACCAGAAATATGTCCATTTTCTTTTCCGCTTAGAAGAGGTGGGGGAGAGGGCAATGTTTAAATCATTTATCAAAAGTCATTTTATTGACAAAATAGAATACTTATATCTGTTCTTACAGGGGGTAGCCTCTAAACTTTTTACAAAAAAATGTACACATTGTATATCTTTGGATATATACACATTTTTACACATTTTTACAATTTAACAAATAATTATATAAATACATCCTCTAATGTAAGAAACCCGTATTTACTTGGGGTGTATAATTAAGACATTTCTTGTTTGTTTATTTAAGGCATTTGCCTGGTCATTAAGAATACCCAAACCACGCAATCCCATCAGGTCGCCGTCACCCCTCCTCCAGGGTAGGTTAGGAGTAAGAGTTTACGTAGGAGAGTCAGGTGAAGTATGTAGATCTGGCTGCAAGCTCAGCAAAGGGCAACCGGCGAGGGGTTTCCAGACCTCCAAACCTCGGGGTCTGGAAACGCGGAGTCCAGCCTCCTCAGCCAACAGAAATTAACGCCTGGCGGGAGGAGCTCCCGGAACTTCAATGGAGGGAAGGGGCTGGGTCTGGGAGGCTTCTATGCCAGGTACTTTGTTCTAAGCGAGTCATTTAAGTCCCAGCTAATGGATACCATTAAGAGTTCATTATCATGCTAATAGCAATCAACACTGTGAAGGGGTGGGAACCTCAGCCCGTCAAGGGTCCCTTCGCAGCACTTGTCTCCTCGCCCCCCTCTCCCCAACTCTTCTGGGCGCCTCCTCCCCTCCCGCTCAGACCTGGGACAATGGCATCTGCTTTGGGTAAGACGCGGAGCTGGCCGTGCCAGACCGCCACGTCAGGCCGGTGCTGACGTCGCTGTAGAGGGAGCCCCCGCCGCCGCCGCCCGGGCCCCCGCCCCCTCCAGGGCCCGAGCTGCCACCGCCCCCCGGCCCTCCGCCGCCCCCCGCAGCCGTGGCGCCGGCGCCCCCGCCCACCGCCGCGCCCTTGCTGGCCCAGCAGCAGCGGGTGCACAGGGAGCGCCAAGACTCGAGCGTCTTGCCGGACCAGACCCACACCCCCGAGGTGATGCCCACCACGAGGCACATGAAATACTTGAGCATGAAGACGGCGTAGTCGGGCCTGCGCGCCTGGTCGGGCTGCAGGTCCCGCAGGCACGGGCAGTTGTGCGTGGCCTCCCAGCGCGGGCGGTTGTGCTGCTCGTAGAAGAGGCAGGCGACCACGACAGCGGCGGGCACCGTGTAGAGCACGGTGAAGAGGCCCAGGCGGATCATGAGCTTTTCCAGCTTGTGGGTCTTGGTG
Organism: Perodicticus potto; assembly: GCA_963574655.1. Taxonomy (NCBI): domain Eukaryota; kingdom Metazoa; phylum Chordata; class Mammalia; order Primates; family Lorisidae; genus Perodicticus; species Perodicticus potto. The sequence goes on along the minus strand of CAUYRH010042268.1, from coordinate 8,087 downwards.
GGGCCGCCCTGCTGCTTGATGACCGAGCGGATGCGGAAGAGCGACACGAAGCCGGCCAGCAGGAACATGGTGCCGATGAAGAGGTAGATGACCAGCGGCGCCAGCACGAAGCCGCGTAGGTTGTCCAGGCTCTGGTTGCCCACGTAGCAAATGCCTGCCACCGGGTCGCCGTCCACCGAGCTGAGCGCCAGCACTGCGATGGACTTGACGCTGGGCACGAGCCACGCGGCCAAGTGGAAGTACTGCGAGTAGCCAGCGATGGCCTCGTTGCCCCACTTCATGCCGGCCGCCAGGAACCACGTGAGCGACAGGATCACCCACCAGATGGAGCTGGCCATGCCGAAAAAGTAGACGAGCAGGAAGACCACGGTGCACAGCGCCGGGCCCGTGGTCTCGTAGCGCACGTGCTGCTCCACTGCGCCCAGTTCCTCGTACTCGCCGCGCCCGCCCGGGCCGCCCGCACCCGCACCCGCCGCGCCCGCGCCCGCCGCTGCCGCCGCCGCGCCGCCCGCGCCCCCTGCGCCCCCGGCGCCCGGCGCGCCGCCGCTGCACGCCACCTTCTCGTGGCCCGCCACCAGGCGCACCAGGTAGCCGACCGACACGAAGAGGTAGCAGGCCGACAGGAAGATGATGGGCCGCTCGGGGTACTTGAATCGCTCCATGTCGATGAGGAAAGTGGAGACGGTGGCGAAGGTGGACACGAAGCAGAGCACCGACCACAGGCCGATCCAGAAGACGGTGAAGGCGCGCTCGTCCTGGCTGAAGAAGGGATTGTGGCAGGGCAGAGCGCAGTTGGCGATCTGGCCTGTCTTGACGCGGTTGTAGAGCGGGTGGCGCTCACTGGACACGCTCACCATGGGCGCGCGGCACTGGCACCCCGGCTCGCAGGGAGCTGCGCCGCCGCCAGGGGGCCGCGCCTTCCCGCCGCTGCCGCCGCCTCCGCGAGCTGGGGGCGCCGCCGCGTCCCCGCCGCCACCGCCCCTGCCGCCGCCGCGGTGCGGGGGCCTGGCCCCCGGAGGCCGGCCGTGGCCGCTGCCCGAGGGAGGCTGCTCGCCGGGCGGCGGCGGCGGCAGGCGGCGTGGAGGGCTGGGTGCGGCCGTGGTGAGGTCGGTGCGGTTGTAGTCCATGCACAGCGTGTCGGGGTTGCCCTGCTCGGGCAGCCGGTCGCAGCGCATGCGGTCCGGCCAGGCGAAGCCGTACTGGCGCATGAGCGGCGCGCAGCCGGCCTTGGCGCGCTCGCACACCGAGCGGCAGGGCGGCAGCGGCTTCTTGTAGTCCTCCAGGCAGATGGGCGTGTACATGCTGCACAGGAAGAACTTGAGATCAGGCGAACACTGGATCTCCACCAGCGGCCAGAACTGGTGCACCTCCAGGCCCGCCTCGTCCTGCGTGTCGTGGTTGAACTGGTTGGGCATGTAGGTGTAGTTGTAGCCGATGCCCTTGCACAGTGGCACGGTGATCTCCTGGCACGCCAGCTCCTTGGCTGAGGCGGCCGCCGCGCCGCTCGAGCGCTGCAGCAGCGCCAAGGCGGCCAGCAGCGAGGTCATTTCCAACAGGTAACCCCACTCCATGCTGCGCGCCTCGGCCCTGCGCCTTCGCTCTCCAGGCGGCGCGCAGAGGGTTACCCGGGAGCCCAGTGAGAGAACCGGAGACAGGGAGAGCGGGGGAGCTGCCGGGTCTTCCTCCTGTCTCTCCCGGGAGCGGGTGGTCTGCGGATAATCTAGCTCCTTTTCGGGACGCGTCCGCAGGGGCACAGTCCGCAGCCCGGGCAGGGGCCTTCCGGAGCTCCTTTCTGCCGCTCCAGGGATTTGAAGGCGGCCGTGGGCGCGCGCCACAGTTCCAGAGAGTCTGTTCTTCTCACTCGGAGTCGCGCTCAGCCCTCTCGGAGCAGAGTGGCCAGCCCTCCGCTCATCGTCCCTCACTCCTCGCTTGCTCTCCCGCGCGCCCGGCCACTTCTCCAGACAGCGCCCGGCGGCGGTGACTTTGCCGGGCACAGAGGGCGGCGGCGCTGCAAGTTTCCTTTCGGGCTGCGGTGCGCAGTCAAGATGGCTGTGCCGGGCTGCTAGCGGCTCAGGGTCAGCCCAGGCGGCCCACTCTCGGCCACCGGGGGCTCATGCCCGCCCCCAAGGCCGCACCGCCGCCACTCGGGTTCGGGACCCGCCTCTACTGAGACCTCCGCCCTCCTTCTCAGACGTCCGTCCGTCAGTCCGCCCTCTGTCCGGACACACGGACTCCGCCTCCGTAAAAGTCCGCTCCGTTCTTCAACCGCAATCGGACGAGGCGCAAGCAGTCTCCTTCCTGCTAGACCCCAAAGCAAATCCAGACTAGAAGGGGCAGCGGACACCTGAGTGGCGCGGCCCGCGCCAGCCGCCGCCGCCTCCTCGGCGGGAGCAGCGCCCTTCGCTCAACTTCCCGGCTCCAGCCCCACCAGAGCCTCGCGACTGGCTCATGAATATTTATACGGCGCGGACTCGGTCTCCGCCCCAAGCCCGGCGCACCAATAGCCCGGCAACGGGGCGGAGCCTACGCGCTACTGGGGCTCAGCCTTCCTTAAGGCGGTCACCAAGTGCCTTCACCGCCAGGCGCGCTTTCTGCAGATGGGTAGTTCGGATAACCTTGGGATTGACCGCAGAGAAAGAGCGTTTGCCAGGATTGTCCCCACGGCGCTCAGTGCGTCTGAGGTTTTGGTTCCATTTCCCTGAGTCTGCACTTGGAGACTGGGACGGGGTTTCACCTAGCGCGCACCTCCCTGGCCTATTTCAAATCAGTCAAGCCTTTGCCTCTGCCTCGAATACGGGGCCCGGCGGGCGGTGGGGTCCCGCGCTTCTCTCCGACCCCCAGCAAGCCAGCGCACTGGAGTCTCTCGTGGCCCGGCGCTGCGAAGGACCAGGGGACGGGTGCCTTTCCTGGGGTTCTTAGAAAGATAGGTTTTGAGGTTTGGAGATGGTGTTGGCGGGGGGCGCGGGGGCGAGAATGGAGCGACCGCAGTTTGTCCTAGCCTCGGGGCGGCGGCGCGCAGGGGGCGCAGGGAACAAGTGCCCGCCTGGGACTGCCTCCCGCCTCTGCAGTGTGACCCGAAGGAGCCTCTGTGCTAACCTGGAGAGTGCGGGTTATCATATCCCAGCTCTCAAAGGAGGGTTAATAATTAGGTGAGATAAAGTGTATAAACCACTGGGACCCATTGCTGTCTTATGACCAATCATTCCATTCTCCTTAAAAATTCCAAACCAAACAAAAACTTACAAATAGGACAGACTGGAAACTCTGGCTGCTGGTTTCTCTCTCTTCACTTAGTACTTTGGAAACATACATCCATCGATCCAAAGTTCACATGTTTTGGCCAGAGCCTCCTTTTCCACCGCGGGGGGCGGGGCTGCTCCCTGGCGCGGACCGCAGGACACGTCCCCGCGCTCTGCACTGAGCCGGGCCGAGACCCAGCTGCTTTTAGCAGCCACTTGGGACCCGGCCAGCGAGCGCGGCCCCCGCCGGCTCCGCAGCCACCTTAAGAGCCCCGGGGAGGAGGGCGAGCGGGCGAGGGCCGGCGGCCTGGCAGGTTCATTTACGCTTGTTAGGACGTCCCAGGGGGTTGTCTTTCTCCTAGAATGGAGTGTTTATTTTTTAATTGATGTGCTGTTTCATTTAGCGCTTGTATGGAACTCATGCTGGGGCTGTAATTACTGTAATCTCGGGAACAAGCATTTCAGTTAGCCAGGAGGGTGGCAAATACTCTCTCTCTCCTCCCCTCTCCCTGTTTCCCTCCCTCTCTCTCTCTCTCTCTCCCCCTCTCTCCCCCACCCCCAAGATTTTTGCTATTTGTCAGGTTTCATACCGGAACAAGTACAGCTGGAGAACAAAAGTTGCTGAGGGCGTTGGGGACAGAGAAAAAGAAAGGCACATTTGAGGCCAGTTCAGGGTTTTTTTTTTTGGCGGGGGGCTGGTGATGGTGGTAGCTGGCGATTATCTGTTTACAAACAACTCTGGGTACAAAACAGAATAACTAGCAGTACTTGTATATTGGTTGAGCCAATGGAATCTGTCCCTTCCTCCTGCTGTCTCTAGCTTAGTTTAGTAACTACGTTACGAGCCACGTTACAGGCAGCAACGCCTCCACCCGGTTTTTGGCTAGTTCTGCGTTTTTTGCCCCTCTCCATCAGGCTAATGTTAAACCTCACGATCTTACTTTTCTTTCTTTTTTTCTTCTCCCCCCTCCCTTTTTTTTTTGAATTGAAGTCTAGTCAGAACCACCTTATACTGAAAAACAAACAACACTTCCTTCCCACTTTTGTTTTGGAGAAACGAACGCCGTAGGAATTCGAAGTTCAAAGGCTGCAGAAATAGTAGCTGATTCAGCAGAACATGGGCCATTCAAAAGTGCAGACTCGACCTTACTTGGTGATAGTGGTGGTGTTTTTAATCGATCCCGTCCCCCTCTCCTTAAATCAGAATTCCTATTTGGGGTATGTTGCAGGTAGAAAGTTACCTGTCTATTTAGCTCGTACGTTGTTCATGGATGGCTGGTCTCCAGAACATTCAGCTACAGAAAGTTCCCAGTTATTCTCATCTGAGCCCAGTGGTGAAAGTAAAGCCCCCGTAAAGATCACCAGGGGCGCTGTATTGCCCAGACCGCGGATGGGAGGAACCGGTTTCCAAAACCAACACAGATGACTAAAAATTTCTGCTGCCTTTTTACCTCGGGAAAATGTCAAATAGTGGAGTTTAGAATTACACTATATAAATTTGCTAGAATTAGATAAAAGCAAACTGACATTTGAAAATTGAAGCTGAAAATAGTTGATTCTGGCTCTTAATTGGCTTTAAAATTTCCCCCCTTTTTTCTTTTGCTGCAAGATGAAAGGTTTGATGATGTGGAATGTGGAGATTTTTGCTAAATATGTTAAGCTTACATGAAAAAACAAGCAGACGAAAGTTTAGACTTTCAAAAATCATGTTCTCAGCTATTTGGGAGATCTTACTGATTGTTAAGTTAAGACCACTTACATAAAATTCACGAAACCTATTCCTTTAATTGAGAAGTAGTAAGAACAGCATTTTACATTTACTGTAAAATTCAACAGCTACTTGACAATCTTTCAGGGCAGAAGGGAGAGAGATCTGAAGCCAATTAGTGTATTGGCAATGATAGGTCTACTAAAAGAAACCAGAACTATTTATCAACTTTGCTGGCTAAATATCATGATATTTTCATTGTATGTAAAGCAGCTGTTTTCAAGGGGAGGAGAAATAGCTTTAGTAGTGATATAAATAATTCAGGAAATTATTTTGGAACAGATGTCTTGTTACTGATGGCTTGGAAGCATATTTCCATAAACAGTTGAAGGCCCCAGCCTACCTCAGAGGCTGGAGTGTTTTACAAAACACTGGTTACCAGGTTAGTTAGGAGACTATCAATATACCATCTGCCTCAAATTGAAGAAACTTTGGGTAAATTATGGTTCAATGGGTTACAATTTAAAAATCCAATATAAGAATCTTGATACAGGAGAGGGCCTTATGGGCTGGGTATGGTGGCTCTGGCCTGTGGTTGAGGCGAGAGATCACTTGAGCTCAGGAGTTTAAGGCCAACCTGAACAAGAGCAAGATGTGGTCTCTACTAAAAATAGAAAAATTAGCTGGGCTTTGTGGCAGGTGCCTGCAGTATCAGCTAAGCAGGTGGCTGAGGCAGGAAGACTGCTTGAGCACAATAGTTTGAGGTTGCTGTGAGCTTTGATGATGCCATTGCACTCTAGGCTGGGCAACACAGTGATACTCTGTCTTAAAAAAAAAAGCCTTATATATGTCAATAAAATGATATATGCCAAAGATGAAATATAAAACTCTTTAGTAATTAACAAAATTTCTTTGGTGTTATATAAAATGCCAATTGTTTATTCTAAAGGCTTATTTTCTTTCAGGAAAACAACCAAATACTATGTTATGAGAGAATATAAAACTTTGTCACATAATATTGGGGTATCTTGGTGTTTTAAAAGTCTGTCTTTCAAAAGATTATGTCTTGAGTCATCCACTCCATAAGTGGACAAGGAGTTAGAGGTGAACTGGTCTTACTTCAATCTCTACTCATTTAAAATGAGTGAGATTAGTTTTATCTTCTTCCATGTTACATTAAACTCTAAAATCTTCCATTTACTTCTGTTGGAAGGAAGTACTCTTTGCTGTGTCTGCTGTGACAAGGCTGAGGTGGGAACGGGTAGCGATTACTGAGGCAAATATGTGCCACCGGCCAGGAGTCAGCTGCTTACTTTATAAGAGGCTGCCATTTTGGAATATGGCGACTACACTGTCATTATTTGCCTTCATGATTATTGTAAAATATGCTCTAAAAATCAATACTCATTTCCCCCCTTCATTCACACTGGAATATTTGCCAGATGTTGAATTTCTTATTATAGGATGCGTTTTGCACCAGTTTGGGAATTTTCCGGTTCAGTAGAGACCTCTTAAATAAAACTGCCTTAGCCAAGAGGCACTTCTAATATATCAATTAATACAGAAGAAGAAATTTTTCTGTTGGTTCCTTTTGCAACTCAAAGCCTGCAGGTGGGCTTCTAGGCCCTTGGTTTCCCCTTTGGTTACATGGGGCCACCAACCACTTCATCGCCATATTAGGGAGTGGCCGAGGCTGGAGGAAAGGCAGGACCGTCCATTACCCCCGTTGAGAAAGAAAACTCTTTCCTGAAGGTCCTTGGCCAACTTCATCTACACTGGTCTGAACCGGTCATTTGGCCACTCTTTGCTGCAAGAGAAGTGGCAAGAGTTCGGGTGGCACCTGGGGCTCAAAGGAATAGGGTGTCGGCCCCATATGCCAAGGTGGCGGGTTCAAACCCAGCCCTGGCCAAAAACTGCCAAAAAAAAAAAAAAAGAAGTGGCAAGAGTGAGGATCTAGAGAATGCCTGGTGATGGGAGGTGGGAGGAGCATCCCACAGTGTCAGCTGCCCTTCGCTATGTGCAAGAAGTTAACTTCAAGCAATATCATTTAGTCAACATGCCCGTTCTCCCAGCGCATTTTGTTTTTGTTTTTTTTTTTGAGACAGAGCCTCAAGCTGTCACCCTGGACAGAGTGCTGTGGCATCACAGCTCACAGCAACCTCCAACTCCTGGGCTCAAGCTAGTCTCCTGCCTCCGCCTCCCAAGTAGCTGGGACTACAGGTGCCCACCACAACGCCCGGCCATTTTTTTGGTTGCAGCTGTCATTGTTGTTTGGCGGGTCCAGGCTGGATTCGAACCCGCCAGCTCAGGTGTACGTGGCTGGCACCTTAGCCCATTGAGCCACAGGCGCCGAGCCTCCCAGCGCATTTTGTTCAGGGCTATGATTTAAGTGTGATCTAGATCCAAGAAAACTTGACACCTACCTTTTTCTCTTTTTGAAGTTCACACAGTACAATTCTCTGTACAGTTAGCAGAGAATAAATTCAAACAGTTTACTATGTGTTGTATTTGTAAGGTGTATAAATTGTGTAGCATAATTCTCTGGTTTCTGTTTGTTAAACTTTCCTCCCTCATCTCCTTTTTTGGGGATGCCACTAAAAACACTATTGTAATTTTGGAGTTTCTTTATGTCTTTTAAGCCCAATGCCATGTAACTTTTTTTTTTTGTATTGCCTACATTAACTTATATATATATAAATTTAAGTTCTTGCACATCTATAGCAGTTCAGGGATGGGATTCAATGAAGCTTCTCCTAAAATAAATGTACTAATATATATATTAAATATATATTTATCATAATAATTACATTTAACTTAACATACATAATACATGTCCCTAGTACTAGTAAAATTCCTATGCTAAGAAATTCAACATCAGGCAAAGTGAGGAATTAGATGCTCACTTTATATGCAGCTGCCATTACGGAATATGGCTGTTTGGTCTTTTGCCCATGACTTTAGGTTGGCCCCATGGTATTACCTATTAAAATACCAAACTAGGGCTGGATGACAGGCAAGGAGGGGGACCTACAACGCCCACCAGAGGCTCCAATAGCCAAAAAGGCTGGACAACTGCTGAGGAGACACCTGTGCCTTGGTGTCTCCTTCACTTTACACTTGGGACTAAATGTGGAACCCCC
>CAUYRH010042266.1:0-23624 GCA_963574655.1 Perodicticus potto | reverse complement strand
TTAAACTTAAGACATGAAACTATAAAAATTCTAGAAGAAAGTGCAGGGAAAACTCTTGAAAGAATCGGCCTGGGTGAATATTTTATGAGGAGGATTCCCCAGGCAATTGAAGCAGTATCAAAGATACACTACTGGGACCTGATCAAACTAAAAAGCTTCTGTACAACCAAGAACATAGTAAGTAGAGCAAGCAGACATCCCTCAGAATGGGAGAAAATATTTGCAGGTTATGCCTCTGACAAAGGTTTAATAACCAGAATCCACAGAGAACTCAAACGTATTAGCAACAAAAGAACAAGTGATCCCATCTCAGGATGGGCAAAAGACTTGAAGAGAGACTTCTCTAAAGAAGACAGGCGCACGGCCTACAGACACATGAAAAAATGCTCACCATCCTTAATCATCTGAGAAATGCAAATCAAAACTACTTTGAGATATCACCTAACTCCAGTAAGATTAGCCCACATATAAAAATCCCCAAACCAGAGATGTTGGCGTGGATGTGGAGAAAAGGGAACACTTCTACACTGCTGGTGGGAATGCACACTAATACGTTCCTTTTGGAAGGATGTTTGGAGAATACTTAGAGATCTAAACATTGACCTGCCATTTGATCCTATAATTCCTTGACTAGGTATATACCCAGAAAACCAAGAATCACATTATAACAAAGACATCTGTACCAGAATGTTCATTGCAGCCCAATTCATAATTGCTAAGTCATGGAAGAAACCCAACTGCCCATCGATCCACGAATGGATTAATAAATTGTGGTACATGTATACCATGGAATATTACACAGCCTTAAAGAAAGATGGAGACTTTACTTCTTTCATGTTTACATGAATGGAGCTGGAACATATTCTTCTTAGCAAAGTATCTCAAGAATGGAAGAAAAAGTATCCAATGTACTCAGCCTTCCTATGAAGCTAATTTATAGCTTTTGTATGAGGGTATAACCCAACTATAGCACAAGAATATGGGGAAAGGGGCAAGGGTAGGGAGGGGAGGTGGGAGTTTGGGGTGGAGGGAGGGTAATTGGTGGGGCCACACCTACGGTGCATCTTAGAAGGGTACAGACCAACTTTACTAAATGCAGAATACAAATGTCTTCATATAATAACTGAGAAAATACCAGGAAGGCTATGTTAATCAGTTTGATGAAAATAGTTCAGATTGTATATGAAACCAGCACATTGTACCCCTTGATTGCACTATTTTACACAGCTATGATTTAATAATAAAGATAATAAAAAGAAATAAAAAATAAAATAAAATAAAATAAAATAAATGTTTCATATTTTTAAAAATTAACCATTATTTATTATCAAAATTATGACTGGTATATAGACCAGTGTTTTACAATCATTTTTAACTCATAGCATACTTAAACCTACAATTAAACTTCTAAAGCACACTTAAATTATGCTGATCAAAAAATAAAAAGAGTAAAAATGTATACTTACTGTGCTTTGAATTTCTTTCAAAAATAATTTAATTAATGATCTTTAAAGCTTTTTGGGCACACCTAAGATCCTCTCACAGCACACCAGTTAAAAATCTCTGGTATGGACATACTTGTGAAAATATACAACAACTTGTGGTTTTAACAGTCAAGCAAATATGACATTAATACATGCACTATTTACATCTGTCGGTCTAGAGGTGAAGGTCATAAACAAGACATTCCAAAATACACCCCTCAGTAGATACTGAATCACTGCATCATCTAATTCCAGTGTGATAGCTATTCATAGAAAAGAACCCAATAAAGTCCTCTCTGAGCCACTGGAATCAACATGCTTTTCCTAGGCACTATGAAAGGACACCAAGGACATAGTTTTAAGTTTTGGCTTATAATGAGATGCAGCCAATCATGCTTTGTTAAATTAGGATGGATGAAGCACAGATTTTTCAGACACTTCACACTCTTCTCACCTCTCATCCCGCAGTGGGTCCCAAGTGAAAAATTGAGAAGAGCAGTCCCATAAACCAATACAGGGAAGGAGGAATAACCTGAGTGGGGATGGTGGGAAACGATAAAGAAAGACACAAAAGACATAAAACACACAAGAGACAAAGGACAGAATGGTGTTGGGAGGGCTGATGCAGCTGATGGCTGCAGCCAGCACTGAACTGTGGAAACAGCTTTATTTATATAGTATCTTAAGGGTGGTGCCTGTGGTTCAAAGGAGGTGGAAGGCTCAAACCCAGCCCCGGCCAAAAACTGCAAAAAAAAAAAAGTATATAGTATCTTGACAAGGTTGCTATATGACATAAATCTTAGCACATGGGGTAAGGATCAACCTTAAAGAGGAAAAACTGTATGCTTGCCAATAATAAGAAAAGTATGCATGGGTTTTGTGACTTCTTGCAGGTGAAAAGAATGTTATTTAAAGGAGGAGAAGTGGTTGGGGGTCGCTTTCTGAGTGTCTCCCAAGCTGTCAGGGTGGCCCTGCCACCTCTCAGCATGTTCTCTACCAGTAGCATCTATATCTCTCAGGAGTAGTGTACAGATGCCATGAGACAACTTATGTGTTTCAGACCTATTGAGTGGCCTGACCCAGATCTACTCACCCTGCCTGCTCCCAGTGACAGCTCACACCATGCTCCTGGTCACAAAGATCCCCAACCATGACACCCTCCCCTAACATTGCCAATTATCCAGCGTTCACTCCACAGCAAGGGCCAGGCACAGCATAGCTTTGATTGTGTCTATACAGTAGGAGCCACTGTAACCACAGTGCCCAGGACTAAGTTAATACAACCCATGGAGGCCAAATACTACAAACCAGAAATGTGGAGAAGCTAAGGCCTTTGGGATGTGTTTTGTCCTTTACTATAGTTAATAGACAGGAAAGAATTGGCCAAGTCATAGTGGCCCATAGGCCTTTCTGAGATTTCTTACATGACCAAGCAACCTACTATGTTTTCTTGAGAAACTATGGCCGAAGTAAACTGCCATCTTCTGTTTACTTTTACTCTTTCTCTGCCTCATTTCCCTGTATCCTCTCACTTTTTCTTCCCCAGGATTACAGTTTCCAATAATACATCACCCACTATATGAGCTTTGCCTACAACTCACTCTTCCAGGAAATCCAAGTGAAGTTGACAGAACCTGGGCTGGGTATGTAGATGTCCCACGTTGTCATCTCTCTTCTCTTTTGACCACATGTTTTCTTCCTCTCTATATCTCATAGTTTTTTGTGGGGCTCATTTCAGATAATACATGGAGAAGCATTTTGTGAACTTTTTTGGGAGACAGCAAAGATGTTGTCCAACTATAAAAACACCATTGCAAATTTTTTGATCCAACTGGGATAACCAATCTAGGGCTCGCTTGTCCAGGGAGACAGACTTCCTTGTTTTTATTCATGGTGGGGGAATAATTGATGTTATAGTCTTTTACTAGCTGCGTTGCCTTGGGAAAGTGGCTTCCCTTCTTTAAGTCTCGTTTTCTCATGTCTAAAATGGGAATGACAATATCTAACTCATTTTATTGTTTTGAGCTTTTAATAAGATCATAAACTTAACCTTGTAAATTCTTAAGAGCCATGGAAATAGAGAGATTATTGTTACTACCAGAAAGGCATCAGCTCAATAAATACTTATTGAAAAGATGACTGCTTGTGAAATAGAGAACACTGGTTCAAATAGTGCCCAGAGTCTTGGTGTAAGTTAGACATGCACTCTGATTCTCCATTTATAAATCTTCCCTGAGAATTTGGAGCAAGAGAATGGGAATTAAAAGCCTAATTCTTGGTGAATGTATTTACCATTACTTCTCTGGATACTGCAAATACAGCCCAAACATAACATTAGAATAACAGTGTTTTTGGAGTGCTAAAAATATAATACAATCATTTATTGGGTTGAAATAGGAGTGAGTTGTCAACCACTTCAGAGATTTCTACTTATTGTAACTTATATTTATTGTTTATACACTTTTTGTATTATTTGTATCAATATACTATTTAATCTTCCCAACAATCCTTTAAAGTAGGTATGGATTTCCTCATTTTCAGATAAAGAAACTGAGATTTAGAGAAGTCTGTTAATTTGCCTCAAATGTTAAAGCTAATAATTTTGTGGAACCAATATTTGAAACAAGATCTGTCTCATTCCTAAATTTGTACTTGTTCCTCTATTCCATGCTGTCTCCTCTCTCTTACAACTTTTCTATTCCTTTTCTACTGTGCTTTCCAAAATCTGCTTGACACCAAAAATAAATTTCTATGACCCAAAACAACTACAAAACCAAAATCAAAGGCACATTGATTACCCATCAAACAGTGGCTCTTAACAGGCAAAAAAGCATTGTCTTGTGGCGTTTGCTCATTTTTATGGGGTAAATATTCCCACTGTGTCTGATTTAAGCTACCAACTTGTCATCACTGAATGCATAGTTAGAAAGCAATGCACAGAATTAACTGTCACAAACTGGTACCTGATGGCTTTAGCACATCACCACCACCATCAGGTACAATCTCAGCATTCCGCAAAGAACTATGGGGTCAGCAAAAAATAACAGTCTTTGTTTACTTTTTATTTGGGAAAAAAGTGCCTAATTGATAAGACACACTTTGATTCTTTTTTACAGCTTGTGCTAATACTTAGCTAGGGAAAAGGTTGAGTGCACCGATAAAATCTAAAGTCAAGAGTAATGCATACAGTTATATCTTTGGGGGAAGCCATAACGTAATACCTATGAAATTGTAAAGATGCCCATAACTTTGACCCAATAATCCCACCTATAGGAATTTTTCTAAGCAGTTAATCTTACTAAAGCAAAAACAAAGTCTTGGGGGCATTTCTTGTAGTGCTATTTATAATAGCAAACAAACAAATGAATAAAACACTTATAAATTGTCTCAATATCCAACTACAGCTGATGGTTAGCTTAATTATTTACAGCGAGCAGAATAATGGCTGCTTCAAATATGCCCATGCCCTGAAACCCATGAACAAGTTTAAGACATGACAAGAGAAATTTTGCAGGAATAATTAAGATTATGGACCTTTAAAGAGGAAGATTATCCTAGATTATCCAAATGAACCCAATCTAATATATGGACCCTTAAAAGCAGAGAACTTTCTTGAGCAGACAAATGTGTCAGAAGGGAAGTTGAAGAGATTCTAAGTATTAGAAGGATTTGATTCACCATTACTGGTTGTGAGATGCCAGCCAGGGACCCATAAACAAGGATCATAATGAAGCCTTTGAGAATTCAGGACTTCCCCCAGTTGATAACCAGCAAGGATACAGGGCACCTCAGCTCTACAAAGCAAGAAATTGAATTCTGCTAACAATCTAAATAAAATTGGAAGCAAATTCTCCCCTAAGTCCTCTGGATAAGAACCCAACCTTGTGACAGCCAGACCTTACTCACAGAAACAATGTTGTTAATGGATAGAGTCTTCTTGTTGCTACGTTTTTTAATGATCCTTTCTTTCTTAAACCTAAAGCACCTGTTATCACCTGGCAAACACAGGTGCCAAATAAGTGTAGAAATACAAATGAACATGAATGGAATACTTGGATGAGGATGGCCATGCTGCTGTTGATAATTCTGTTCTTCCTCCGTGGCTGTGACTTTGCTATTGCCTGCGATGGCGTTGCCTGACCAGCTGCTCGCTTTGGAATGTGGATTCTCACACAAACACAGGTGATTCCAGAAGGAACAAGGCAATGGTGAGCACAAACTGTTTTTGGAGTGTTAGGTTCCAAGGTGAATAGAATTAAGTTTAGCAAAAGGGAAATCTTCATTTACACAAAATAATCCCAAATGAGGGAGGCAGATAGTGTCTTCTATCAGGGTCCAGTGCAGGCTTCCTGTCCGTGGCCATGTACTCTTCTAAACCACACTTTAAAGGACGAGAGCAAATCCACATGTTCAGAGCAGTGAGATCAGGAAAGCGAGAATCAGTGACTGAAGATGGGTTGAGAATGTGCTTCCCACTTTGCTTATCTCATTGACATCCCCTTTATAATGATGAGGAAACTGAGACACAGAGAAGTGACTGAGCCCAAGTCACTCACAGCTTTTGCCACAGAGTTCTGTCTGCCTGATTTTTCCATGGCTCCATGTTACCTTTGAGAGCTCAGGAAAATGAGGAGTCAGGAAATGAAGTCATTGAAGACGTGATTCAGCACACGGCAAATGCTCAATCTGGAGAAGGAAGGAACCCCAAAACTCACAGGAAGTGGCCTCCAATTTCAGAAGGACTGCCACAAGAGGAGGAACAGGCAGAACTGTTCTTTGAAGCTCTAGAAAACTAATAAGGATTGGCGGTAGGGCTGTGGAAGCAGAAGAGATGAGAATGAGAAATACCTTCTAGCAATGGCAGCTAATCGAAAATGCTCTGGGAGTGAGGCCTGCGCTCCCTGCAAGGGGCCAGGCCAGCAGGCTCTAGGAGGTGGATTTCTGCATTGAGCAAGAGACCCTTCCCATCTCAAAAATGTCGTGAGCTGGGGAGTTGTGATTCCTCATTATTTCTATAATTAAAAGGAAAGGAAACTAGCATTCTTGAAGCTCTTCTCTGTGCCAGGTAACATGCCAAATTTCATCATCTGTCATCACGTCTAATCCTCACAATACCTGCCTCTCAGTCACCTTGCCAGGTGGGCAGCAAGGAAGCCCTCACTTACCTGTCTCTACACATACAGATTTAAGTGAATTGCAATCGATATTTGCAATGCCTGTCTCTATGGAAAGTGCCAGGCAAAGAGCAGTGGTCAATGAAGCACTAGTCTTGATCCTAAAAGACCTGTCTCCTGGCCTATGCTCAGCAAAGGCCCTTTCTTTCTTCTATGATAACACCAGCTGAACTCAGAAGGCAGAGGAAGAGAGGAAGGAAAGGAAACCAATATGTGAGGATCATTTTTTTTCTACCTTGGGGGATGAGTATGTTGACATTTTTTTTTGTTTGTGTATTTACAATTAATATTTTAATTTTGTTTGAATGTCAATTAATTGAATGAATGCCCAAGGTAAAAGCCATCTTCCCCCAAAATGGACACCGAAGGCTACACAATCAGAGAATTCCCAAGATGATTCTGCTCTTTGTGGTGGGCTGGCAGACCCTTCACCCCTTCCTGTGCTTGTCCTTGACTGTCCTACTGGTAACTGCCTGAGTGGCAGCCTGGAGATGCAGCCAGGTGGCCAAAGAGAATGGAGAGAAACTGCCTGTGTAGACAGCACCTCTGTCCAAATGAGCAGAGTCATTGGAGAACAGAGAATGGGGACAGTAGAGAAGGAAGGGAGAGGTGGAAGGAGAGAAAGAAAGAGAAGACAGTGGTGGGAAGTCAGGGAGAGAGAGGAATGAGATGGCCACGGGGCAGCAGAAGAAAAACAAGGAGGCCAACCACAGAGGGGGCTGGGACAAAGGAACAGGCTGCAGATGGAAATCAAGACAAGGGGACGCTCACCCCAGCACAGAGTGAGAAGAGGAGTCTTTGAAGACAGCCAGGGCTCTGGAAGAGGAAGGGAAGCCCTGCCGAAACTGGAGAAGGCAGACAGAGAAGCCAAGACAGGGAAAATGGAGAACCGTCATGAAGGCACCTCACAGGTGCCTCCTCACTGCCTCCCCACTAGTACCGGGTGTTAGGGAAAGTGAGGCACAGAAACATTAAGTCCCGTGTTCCACATCACACTGCACAGCTGGAACATGACCCCAGGAGTTAGAATTCAAAGCCCAGACACCACCACCCCCCACTTCTCTCTTCCTGAGCATTCTGCAGAGAATCAGGCCCAGTGCAAACCTCAGCTCATGGGAGACACCCACATCTCAGTCTGCCCACCTGTCTTGCCCTGAAAGGCCAGACCTCCTCCCCTGGACCAGGTGGCCCTGTCACAAAGGCTGATGTGAACAGGTCTTCCTAGGAATTCCCTTCTGAAGACCTGTTCCTTCACCAGAGCTTGTGACTTCTTTTCCATCCAGACACTGATGGAAAAAGCAGTGCAAGGGAGCAGTGGGTGCAGAATGTTTCATTTTGCTCCTCAGCCATCTATTGCTGTTGAGTCTAAGTGCCAAGAACTATTGGCCACTGAGTTTCATCCTGGTTTTTGTCCTTAGCTCAGGAAGTCATTTTGTCTAAGCTGAGGACCCTAGCTCATGCAAGGAGGTAAGATTGCTACTGCAGTTCCGCATTTCATTAAGCATCTACTCAGTGCCTGGCGGGGACTCATGCAAAACTCAGACGTGCTTGTGAGGTGTCCTATGTTATAATCCACACTTTCAAATGAGAAATTTCCTGCCCAGATGGTTTACAGTCACCCAAATGGAGTGTTTCTTCCAACTGGCTCTACAGTGTGGGGTAATTTCTTTCTCTTCATGAGCAGGTGCTAAAGGGTAAAAGCAGAAACAGTTTTATTCTTTCCCCCTACTCTCCATTAAGGAGTCTCACTGAGAAGTACTTTTCTTCTTTCCACCTTGCTTCCCAGGAGGGGAAAATCAAATTGGTCCAATAGGCTTTCCAGGCATTCTGCCTGGTTAATAAGTTACCAGTTACTTTGGTCATAAAACACTCTTATTTGCATAATTAAAAGACCTATTTATAATAGTAATCAGATCTACAGCTGAACCTGATGTAAAAACTCTCCGCTCTACCTGCAGTTCAGACCCACTTCCATAGAAGTCACCTATAGTGGAAGGTGGGCTTTCCCTTGTCTTTCCAGCATCAGGCAAGGGGGCTTCATTCTTGTCATTTCTACACCAGTAGAAATCATGTACTGGTCTCACACTGAGACCTGCAAGGGCCATCCTTGAAGCCACTCTTATTGGCTGACGTCTCTGATGCCAGCAGTCTCCTAGCATGTGCTGTGTGGATGGGAACTGGCCTGGAGATCTGAAGGTACCATGTGCCTATGACCTCCCCAGTGCAGAGACTGAAGTCTTCTACTTCCATGTCTATTGCAGAAGCACTGAAAAGTACTGGGAGAGGCCCAACCTGGCAGACATGACATTCATACCTGTAAAATGGAAGTATTATCCATTAGGCAAGTCTTCGATTATTCTACTTATTTAAATCAGAGTTCATTACTAAATAAGAGCTGGCATATACCTTCATGGGAAGACACATATATGGGTTATTTGGTAAAAGCATTGATTCAAGATTCAGAGAGGATCAAGACAAATTTCTCATTAACTCTCAGGCATAGAGATAGGCATTGGTGGTGTTCATTCCAGCACTTTCCAGGGAAAAGAGCATTCTAGCCAATGGATGTCAAGAATTATGGTCCTACTCTCAGGGTTAGCCATATTGGGGTGGGGTGGGAGCTGGAGGTAATGAATACATCAAGCTATTTTTAGCTGTAGAAGAGTTTTTTTTTTTATTTTTTTGGGAGAAGGTCTCTCTCTTCTCTTGCTCAGGCTAGAGTGCAGTGGTGGCATCATAGCTGGCTACGACCTCAGACTCCTGGCCTCAAGTAACCAGCTTCCTGAGTAGCTGGGACTATAAGTGTGTGCCACCATCGTGAGCTAATTTTTATATATATTTGTACAGATAGAGTTTGCTTTTGTTCAGCCTAGTCTCAAGCTCCTGGCCTCAAGTAGTCCTCCTGCCTCAGCCTAAGAGCTAAGATTATACGTATGACCCATTGTGCCCACACTGAAGAATATTTTAAAATTACCCATACAACCACCCTTTGCCCATGTCATGCTCTACAAGCAGATTTCTGATTCTTTACTTATCCGTAATCTCATAGCAAAAGAGTAGTCATCAACATGGCTGATAGAAAAATCTCAAAAGTGTATAATAGTGCATTTCATTAAGCTGGAAGTGATTTCCCAGAATCTCCTTCACTCTACAGTTCTGGGAGAAAGTTGGGCAAAGGAGGAACTTGCATGAGATATGTAAGGCCCAGGTGAAGCAGCAGCTTTCACTTCCAGGAGGTAGTCATGACTAGATACGAAGGCAGACGGGCATCCAGGTGCCCCATGGGCCCCAGGCTCACCACACATTTGCCGCAGAACCACAGAGGTGGAGACAGCACTGAGTCAAAAGCCATTTCACCCACATCACCCCCTAAGCATGCATGAGGCCAGAAAACACAGAATGTTGCGACTGGAGAAAGCTGTAAAGTTCTAAGGTTATAAAAACACAGGGAAAAGAGCCATTCATGATTAGCATGTAGCGTGCAATGGAGACTTTTCAGCATACTTGAAGAAAACAGACTAGGAATGTGGCAATGGGCTGAAAGGTTATGTTCCCCTCAAATTCGTATATGGACATTCTGACCCTAACACAATGGTATTAACTGATGGAGCCTCCAGGACGTGATTGGATCACAAGGGTGGAGCCCTCCATCAATGGAAAGAGTGCCCTTATAAAAGAGACCCCAATGTGATCCCTTGCCCCTTCTACCAAGTGAGGACACAGCAAGAAGGTGCCATCTTGGAGCCAGGAAACAAGTCCTCAGTAGACACCGTCTCTGCCAGCACCTCTGCCAGCACTGACTCTGCCAGCACCTTGATCTTGGACTTCCCAGCCTCCAGAAGTGTGAGAAATAAATTTCTGCTGTTTATAAGCCAGCCTGTCATGGTCTTTTGTGGTAGAAATCTGAATGTACAACGACAAATACTATTTGTGACTTAGAATGAAAGGAGAGCAGATGCATTAGCAGGCTGCTGATTTTCAAAAGTTAATAATAAAGACCCAAACACAAAGGCACTGTCGACTCCAGGTAAAAGGGATAATAAGGCCTCAGAGATGGGCCAAGCAACTTTGTAAAACAGAAAAGGAAAACCTACACACCCGACCCCCATAAATTCTAAACACACTTACTTGGCTAAGACTTTTATCAGCCCCTGACTGAGGAGGAATTCTGAAAATAGTATTTAAAGTGCCAGTGCACACGTGTCTGTTGTGTATAGGAAGAAGCAAGCTGCGTGACTAATTGTGTACCTTCTGGGGAAGATTTCCTGGGTTCACATGCTGCCTCTGCCACCTACGAGCTGGGTGAGCATTAACACGCTGTGCCTCAGTTTCCCCTTATGATGATAATAATACATAGAACATGTCTCATAAAGATGTTTTTGAAGACAAAATGAGACAATATTTGTGAAACACTTCAGAAAAATTCTTAGCATACAGCAAATGCGATATAGGTGTTTATTCTGGACAAAGGTAGTTTTCGTTCCATAGTGTGAATTTGGCCTTCTTACTGATAATCTTGCTCCTGTCTTCCTAGATCTAGTTACAGATTCTCCTGCACCCTCACAGCTAAGAATTGATATAAATAGATATTACACGACTGGCCATAGAATGCAGGGATGTAGTACTGAGGTGAAGCAAACCCAGCTGGGTAGCTTCCCTACAAAATTCTGCCTTGTAAAAGCCGATTCCCACCCCTTTAGGTTGGAGTTAAGTTCAAGTGGAACTCCTGAGTCTCTCCACACAATCCCTCTGGGTGTTCTGCCAAGGCCTGGTTTAAGAGACCTCTTCATTTGCTCTGTTCGGTGGTTTCCACCTCTGGGTCCTGTGCTGTGAGCAGGCATTACTGGCCCCTTGTTGTCATTTGCAGTCTATCTCCCCAACTGTTCCCCTGGGAATCTCAGCGAATCAATCAACTTTCCCTTCCCTGCCATGTGACAAGGGCAGATTGCTCCTCTGGGCTTGGGGTTATGTGTTATCATTTCTTCCTTATTGCTTTAACACATTTTCTCTTTCACCATAGCAAGGTCTTCCCAAATAGCAGTGAGACTCACCAACCCACCACCACGTTGGTCCCTCTGTTCTGTGTTAGGTCCTGTGGAAAGTGCAGAGATGGCAAAGCCTTAATGAAAGTGTAATCGGAGAGGCCCTGCCCTGCCTGGGGCCTACTACTCCTTGGCAAGCCATCAGCCATGGGCCTATACACCCCCAGTGGCATTTGAGAAAAGGAGGGAAGATGGAAGGGCTGCAAGCCGCATCTCATGAGCTCCTTATTCTGGAAAAGCAGCTGAAGGTTGTCAGAGTTCCCATGTCACCACTTTAATTTCACAAATGTGCTGGGTTCCCACACTGGCATGCTCTCATTTGCGAGTATGAGATGCTCCCTTCAGCACTGCTCTTTTCAGAGTCCTAATCAATGTCTTCATTGTGTCTCGACTTCGCCGCAGGAGAATTACTGAGCTTCTCTTCTGCCAGGCCTTGACACGGTACCTGCCTCCAGGAGCTCATGGTCATGTGAAGATGAGCACAAACAGACAACCACAGGACAACTGGTCAGATGCTGCATGGCGGCTGCCCAGTAGGAGGGAAGTGGGAACAGGCACTGTCTGCTGGGGAGTCAGTGGGAGGACGAGGTGCCCAAGGGGATTCCAAACAGAGATTTCTAGGAGGTTGGTGGGTCTCCCAGCCTGTTGCTCCATGAGGAGGGCTTGGCTGGATGTAAAGAGGAAGAAGGGGTCTGTGCCTCAACATAATCATTGGAATTAGACAAAGGCTTGGGCCTTGCTTGAAAAGAGAAGGGGGCAGGGGTGAGGAGGCCCTTGAGTCAAAACCCAAAATAGTGCTCGCCTCCATCTGTGGAGTGATTACTGGCATGCTTGCGAGTGGATGGGAGGGGACCTCACAAGGGAAACTGAGGCCCTGTTAAGCATTTCCTTGCTTTTCATGAAACCAGCTCTGGGGCAGGACGTGGCCTAATTTCCCAGGCTGCCCTTTGGCCCACCGCTTTCCCTGGGGAGTGACAATGGCTCTGGATCCACCCCCACATGTCAGCTCTCCCTGCACCCCTTTTCCATGTTCTCCACCATTTACAAATGTACCATCTCATACAAAGAGTTCAATCTCACGTTTGACCTGGCGACACGAACCTCTGTACCTCTGTCCATACACCCAGGGTAGAGCCAGAGCTCAGATATTCCCAAAACTGCAGGCATGAGAACCATTTCTTCACTCCAAGAAGTACCTTGGAGCCTAACTCCTTGACATGGAAAGAGGAATAACAGGCCAGGATCCCTTGGGGTCTGTCCTCCCACCCTTCCAGCCAGGCAGTCAGCCCCTTGGGGTAGGTAATATCACCAATCATGCCTGGATCCCAGGATCCAACAGGAGGTCCTCAATGAAGGTAGGGTAGGAGCTCTTTGCTATCAGTAGCAAGAGTGACAGGAATGATGTAAATGTGATACTTCACAGACTTGAGGACGTGAAGGATGTGAACTCTTTCCCTGACCTTGGAGATACAACATTCACAGTACGTGACATCTAGAACAGAACACTTGAAGAGCATGAATATAATATGCTTTTCCAGGGACATAAAATAGCTTTTAGAATGACACAGAGCCTCCTTGTTGTGAGTATTTCACTCCATAGGGCACTTTCTAAGTGAGTTGATGGATCCAGGTCCAGAAATTCTATCATGAGACTTTTTCTTTCCTTTCTTTTTTTTTTTTCTCCTTCCATTCACCCTGACTGAAGCTGAAACATTCCAGGGAAACTTGCTTTCCAAAACTTACACTTCTCCAGAGAGGCAGAAAATAGCTTGCTTTCAAATCCACTGTAAAGATTTCACTTAAAAAATAAAATAAAATAAAATGGAACCAAACGCTCCTGGCATCTAATCTGACTACAAATTGAAAGCTATACTAGTGTTTACATGGCTTGGGGTTTTATTAGGAGAGAGCTGCCTGGCATTAATAATACAATGTTTAGCTGGAATTGAATTCCAACTCCCCATATTTCCAGACTCTGGAGAAATGAGAACACCCTGTCCATGCTCTGCGCCTCGGTAGGCTCATTCAAGGAGGAGGCTCATTCAAGGAGGATCCCAATGAAAGTCACAGCTGCCATGAATTTGACACCATGAGTTTACATATTTAAGATCTAGGTGAGGGCGGCACCTGTGGCTCAGTGAGTAGGGTGCCAGCCCCATATGCCAGAGGTGGTGGGTTCGAATACAGCCCTGGCCAAAAACTCCAAAAAAAAAAAAAAAAAAAAAAAGATCTAGGTGGTTTCTTGCAACCCTTACTTCATAGATTTCACCAATCCCCCTGTACAGATGAGGAAACCGAGGCTTGGATTAATTAAGTTCCTTGCCTAAGAAGGAACTTGACACCATGAGATTACATATATAAGATCTAAGTGGTTTCTTGCAACCCTTGCTTCATAGATTTTCACCAATCCCACTGTACAGATGAGGAAACCGAGGCTTGAATTAATTAAGTTCCTTGCCTAAGAAGACTGCACATTCATCAGGTACTTTAATTCATCCAAATTACTCAGTGGCTCTCAAAGTAATAGAGGGGTAAGATTTTGTTTCCTTAGAGGGCATTTGACCATGTCTGGAAACATCTTTGATTCCTACAACCAGGGGGCTGATGCTGGCATGTAATAGGTCAAGAGATTCAGCTAAATATACTACCTTAAAGAGGACAATCTCCCACAACTAAAAAATATCTGGTGCCAAACTGTTAACAGTGTCAAAGTTGGAAACTCTGAATGTCACTGAGCCAGATGAACACTCAGTGTGTGATGTTTTTGAAGTGCACATACAGATACTTGTTCCCATAATCACATCAAGAAAATGAGAATTCTGTGATTGCAGTTCTGTCATCAGTTGAAAGGATCACAAAAAAATATTTAAGGAAGAGGTGATTGAGTTGAATTAAAAAATTTTGGGGAGAAATAATTTGAAAATGTCCTTCTCCTTTCTCTGTGTCAGAATGGAACCGTATAATTCTGGGGGGACATTGTAGTAGATGTCATAGAGCTCAGCCCCAAAAGGTATAACTCCCATTTAGAAACTCCCTAAGGAGACCCCTGTGGGCAGTGGGAAGTCAGGACTCAGATTCACAGCATCACATCAAGTGACGGTGAAGGTACTGAGCTGTTCTTATCGGGACCACCTTTCAGGCATCCCCAAAGCTAGAGCTTGGTGAGTTTGGGCATTTAGCAGGAGTGGGCTTGATAGAGCTACAAAAAAGAAAAAAGAGAAAGAGAGAGTGAGAGAAAGAGAGAGAGAACAGAGAATCCCTGGAGTCACACCCAAGAAGTTTCCAGAAATGAGAGATGCAAACAAGAGGTCAGGAGCAATGAATCATGGACATGGATGGGAACAGGGAGACAAACTAGGGTTTGTCTGAACAGGGCCGAGGCTTGTTGCATGGGGACCCATCTGCTGATTGTAGAGATGCCAAGGGAGCTAAGAATCAGACCAGTGTGAGACAATCCTGCCTTGACTCTGGAGAAGTGTCCAGTAGGTCTTCTCCCCAAAGGCTCAGCCTTCTCAGTAACCTACAGGAGAAATGAAAACTTCACAGAATGAGGCTGAAACCACAGCACTGTTCTCTGCCACCAAGGCCAGGCAAGGCCATCCTAGGGAGAAATCCACCCATGTGCTCCACTCAATTACCCCCACTTTCATGAGCATGTTAGCTGGGAAAAGGCCAGTCTTCAGCTTCATGCCTGCTCGTGTGGAGAGGCCACGGACTGAAACCAGGATCAAAAAGAAAGAATGCGTTGAAGGCCCTGTGTGCACAAAGACTCAAGGAGGATGCATTCCAACCCACACAGGGCCTGCAGGCCCTGGGCAGAAGCCGATCTGTGCCATACTGTACTTAGCCTGTGCTCTCCAATTTCATCATTTCTGGCTCAAAGTGGGCCTGCAATTTTCATTTCTTTATGGACTTAAGTAATCTATTGCAAATGTCACCAGCAGGCTGTAATGCATTCTTGCCGAGGAAACTGTTCTTTCTCTTTAGTAACTTTCTGGTTGAAGATTTGCCGGGCTGGGTAACTGTTTTACATTAGCTATAATGGTGTTTACATTGGATGCATGATGTTTAAATCACTGGACATATTTGTTATTAGTAGGGAGGCAGTGGCATTGTTTCACCCGAGTATCTGGGGTGGGGAGAAGCTTCTATTAGTATTGATATTATTTTACAAGAGACCTTGTGGGGATGTTTATAATAATAGCAATGCTGTTTATCTTAACAGGATTATGTTGAAGCAACTTTAATTGTATTCATATTAAACATATCAATGTTAGAACTGATGTAATATGTTTAGCATTAATATGGAAGTTGCTAAGTTGGGGGCTTTTTGAGATAAAATTAAGGGGCCAGGAAGACAATGGTACATATGGAAAGCATTTGAGGGGTTTCTGTTCTTGTCTAACAAGAAGGATTAGTGCATTTGCAGAAATACAGTATAAGATGTACAGTGGGCTGGAACGCTAGCATCTGTTTCCCTTACGATAGCGTTCCCTTGGCTTGTGTGTGCACACGAGCGATTGCTCTCGAGTCCCTTCGTTCTCACAAGCTCCACCAAAGCCCAAATGTCAAGGATACTTCAGATGCTTTGCAGCTGGCTGTCACACCCAGAGATGTTTAAAAATGGATTTTGTAATGGCTTATAAAAGTCCTACATTGTGCATGGGCGGTTATTGAGTGTGATATAGTGTGCCCAAGAATGTTCCCAGTTCCCTCCGTGCTATATCCATCAATCTGGCTCTATTAGGGCCGGCAGGATAATGGCCAGCACGAGGCTCTGGACTTTATCTCCAGCTGAAAGGAGTGTCCTAATTATCGACTCATCAGAGCTACCCTACTCCTGCTTGGGGAGACCACTGCCAGCTCAGATCCAGAAATTCCAAATCCTTACAGTCACTGGCCAGGCCCGTGAAGGCTGAGATGCAAGACTGTGTCCAGCCCGGCTGGGGAGTCACAGTCCCAATAAATCTTGGAAATCGATCTGACTACCCAGAGGGAGGCATTGCTCCAACTGAACCCATCAAGGCTTGCTTTTCTGATCCTTCCCTTCCAGTCCAGTTCAGTTCCCCCTGAGCCCAAATGATTACCAGAGGCTGCACAATAGAGGCTGGGACCAGGCTCTGGTAAGTCAAAGCCTGGCTTTCTGTAGGAGGAGAGTAATATCTGCACCTCCCAGTTAAGTGCATTGGGATTAAATGAGAGACAATCACTAGCAGAGAAGCTGAAACACATCCTGCACTGATTACAGGAGTCCCCCTATCTGAAAAAGATACGCGCTAAGACCCTCAGTGCATGCCTGGGGCCCTATATATATTATACATGAATGTCTTTTTTCTTTTCCACAATTTTGGAGATAGAAGATTATTTCTTACCATAGATCTTAGCAACCTCAGTACACAATATTTTTCTTTCCTTATTAAGTCGAGAACTTTTATCTTTTCAATTAAAAGAAGCACTTTATGGCTTCTCTTTGTCATATCCAAATTGCCAGCATCACTACTGTTATCGTTTGAGGACACTGTCAAGTACAATAAGAATTCCTTGAACACAACCACTGTGATACCTCAATAGGTGATCTGATAATCAGGTCCTTTCCCAAGCAACTAATGGGCAGGTAGTGTCTACAGCATACTGCTGGCGAAAGGAAGGATTCCTGTCCCGGTGGGTATGCAGAGGGAGGGATGGACTGTCAAGTCCCACTGAGTGGTGATGTGCAGCAGATCAAGGCCAGCTGAGGCCTTGGTTTTACCCTGTAAAAAAGTGAAATCCAAAAATGCTTTTATTTTTTTATTTTTTTATTTTTTTAATTTTTAATTATTTTTTATTGAGTCATAACTGTGTACAATGATTCAGGCTTGGAGTACAGTGTGCGGGCTTCCCATACAATTGGAGATATTTTTATTCACCTGATTAATGTAACATTCATGATATTTTCTCATTTACTATGTGAAAACAATTTTGATCCGTATTTAGAAGATTTCTCCTGACCCTTCACATATGCACCACAAGTTAGAATAGGAGCATGACTTCCACGGATGGAGCTGTTTTCAGAAGATTAAGCCGAAAGCTTTGAATGAAGTGGGTCAAAGGAAGAAGAGCAGGTTGAGCAAAAGCATGGTAATCCAGGTAAAGGGGGCCTTACCAGGTTCACGGCAAAGGAAAGGGAAGAGACTCTGCATGTCGGGGGGATGAGAAATGTGATCACTTGTGGCTGCTGGCTCCCTCTGCTTCTCGGAATCTGGGAGAGGCACTGAGAGCAGCTCTGATGGGAGACTGTTAGAGCAAGCCGTGCACCACTGAGATGCAGTCCCAGGGTGTTTCCTAGCACATGGCTGGGAGGCATTTCTGTATCTCACCTGAGATATATGCTCTGGAGGATATGTCAGCTTTCTAAGGCTTCCATAACAAAGTACCACAGACTACGTGGCTTAAACAACAGGATTCATTTTCTCACCATTCTGGAAACTACAAGTTCCTGCTCAAAGTGTCAGCAGAGTGGGTTGCCTCTGAGACCTCTCTTCATGGTTTACAGATGGCCATTGCTATGGTCTGAGTTTGCGTCTCCCCAGGCCCCAAATCATATTTTGAAATCCTATTCCCAAGGTGATGGTATTAGAGGTAGGGACTTTGGAAAGTGGTTAGGTCATGAGGGTAGAGCTCTCATGAATGGCATGAATGCCCTTATAAAAGGGGCCCCAAGGACGCTTCTCATCTGTCCACCATGTAAGGACATGGCAAGAATTCAGTGTCTGTGAAGCATAAAGCAGCCCTCGCCAGACACTGATTCTGCTGATAGCTTGATCTTGGATTTCCCAGCATCCATAACTGTGAGAAACAAATTTCTGTTGTTCATCAACCTCTCATTCCATGGTATTTTGTTAGAGAAGCCCAAGGGGACTGAGACAACCATCTCAGCCCTTGTGCCTTCAGGTGGTCTTCTCTCTGCTTCTGTCTGTGTCCAAATTGCCTTTTCTTATAAGGACTCCAGTCCTTACATATTGAGTATAAGGCCACCCTAATGCCCTCCACACCTCTGAATAGGACGCCAGTCCTTACATATTGAGTATAAGGCCACCCTAATGCCCCCCACACCTTGGAATATAGTCATTTCAATTCCGAGGTGTAGGGGTTAGGGATTCAACATATGAATTTAGGATGACATAGTTTACCTTGTAATTGAGGAATTTACAATCTCCCCCCATGGTTAATGCTATTCAAACACACCTCAAACCAGAGTAAGACGAGGCAATTCCCTGGGCTTCCCTCAGTGGCCTAGGGAAGGACTCCCAGCATCATTAGGCCAAGCCGATAGTGGGTAGACAGTGGACCACACAGCCGGGCCACCTGGGTTCAAATAAAATCACAGCTCTTTCATTGACTGGCTGTGTGACCCTGCATGGATTATTTTTCTTTCTGTGCACAAATTTTTTCATTTGTGATGTGGAGTTGACAGTAACACCTTAGAAAACTTCAGATACTGGGGACCAACTGCACTGACCCAGTTACCCATGGGTTTTCTCATTCCTAATTGAACAAACCACAGATCAAAAAAAATCAGAAATAAATAAAGAATAAAAATAATACAAATAAAAATATAATATAACAGTTTACATGGCATTTACATTGCATTAGGTCTTATAAGCGATCTAGAGATGCAATGTATGGGAGGACATGCACGGGCTGTATGGAAAGGACATGCCATTTTAAACCAGGGATTTGAGCATCCTTGGGTTTTGGTATCTGCAGGGGGTCCTGGAACCAATCCCCCACAGATACCAAAGGACGACTATATATGTTCAGATCTTAGACGGTGCCAGGTACATAGAAAGTAAATGTCAATATGACATCTGTTTATATTCCAGATCCCTGCTGGGGTGGGGGTGGGGGACAATTGAAGGCAATAAGCCAAGAAGGGTTTAATGAAGGAAAGACGAGGTCCAGAAGCTTTATTACCATTTTACAAAGTCCAGGGGGATATGAGCATTTATCTTCCAAAAGGCTGCATGGCCCAAACAAGCCAAAGTCTTTGTTTTTGTGGATATAATTCAGCACATTCTCAGAGCTCAATAGCCCAGACCAGGCCCTGGGCAGGAGAGGGCTGGGTATTGATCAGGGCCTCACAGAGCAGGGGAAGGGTGTACAAATCCCTGAGACACAGAAGGGCCTGAGACCTCACCACGTGGCTCATTAATACAAACTATGGTGGCCTTAGTGGGCAGGGAGGGGCAGGCAACAAGTGACCATACTGCATATGTAGTTAAACCCTGCTTTTCAGGGCTGTCCCGATGGAGCCAGTGAGGCCCTGGTCTAAAGCACAAAATTTAAGAAAGTGCCAAAACTTAATGATGAAGAAAGAATTACATTTTAATGCACTGCTTTTAAAAATCAAAATTAATGTAAAGAGAATTCATAAGGAACAAAGTATCATAAGTTTTAAACAAAGACATGATCGGCCCCTGCACTCACACAATGACCTTGATGCCTCCATCCAATCCTGGCCCTAAGTCCCAACATTTCTTTACTAGTCCAGCCTCACTCACTTCCATGATTCTTATCTAAGTCCTGGCCTCAATCGGCTTGCTCTTTGGGGCAGAAATAGCTTTGCTGCTTCTGAGCTACCCAGGGTGGAGAATTGATTTCCCTCATCTGGGAAAAGGAGCCCAGGATCGCCTCCATCACAAGATTATAGTGAGGCTTAAGAGAAAAGAGCCTGAAGGTGTTCATGTGGCACCTATTTCAGTGCCTAGAAGGTAGCACTCAAAAGATGTTTGTGGGAGGTAGAGAAGGGCAGACAACATTGGTAAAAGATGATTAAAGCTAAAACTCACTGAACATTTCTAATGGGTCAGACAGGTTCTAGGGGCTAAGGAGCATTACTTCATTTACTAATAGGCAATTAAGACAAAAATGATAATTAATGGACAAAGGGAACCAGCCACTGTGGAACACAAAGGAGCTACCTCAACAGCCTAGGAATTTGGGGCTGAAGTATAGACAAGTGTGAAATGGCTAGAAGAAGATAGGACGGGGGGGAGGAAGGATGTTCAGGAACTCAGAATGTGCTGGAAGTCTAAGCTCAGAGGTATAAAATGCATCAAATCTGCATAGAAGTCCTGGTGTTCTCTTTGGTGAATTAAACTGCGAGGGCTATAATTAATCATGGCTCACTCGGTATTATTTGTCTCCTAGTCAAACTCTTCAAAAGTAGGATCGTGCTGGGAGTGGTGACTCATCCTGTAATTCCAGCACACTGGGAAGCTGAGGCAGGAGGAGTGTTTGATGCCAGGAGTTCAAGACCAACCTGAGCAAGAGCAAGACCCCATCTCTACAAAAATAGAAAACAAAAATTTAGCTGGGTGAGGTGATATGCAGCGGTAGTCCCAGCTACTCAGGAGGCTGAGGCAGGAGGAGTGCCTGAGCCCAGCAAGCTAGGGATGACACCACCACACACTCGCCCAGGTCACAGAGGAGACCCAGTCTCAAAAACAAACCAAAAACTAGGCTCTATGGAGGAGCAATCATGCAACAGATCGTTGTCAGCAGAGAGGATGGAAGTTGACTCCTGGAAAGGTTTCTGATGTTCAGAGTCTGTGGTGGACTGCACAGAGTGAGAGATGGCAGCTGACCAGCACTTGATTGGCAGAAGCGCTGCATCTGCTCTGGGAAGAGAAGGCACTCCACAGCCTCTGGGCTGGCTGGGCCTTTTTCACAGGTCCCAGCTCCAAGCCACTGAAAGGCTGCCCTGGATCCATAACAGCAAAGCTGGATGGCAGAAGACAGGCACCATTTGGGGCTCAGGTGTGGGAAATTGCTCTGCTGAGAAAATTGACCCTAGAAAACAGACAGATGATTCAAGTAAGTGAGGGCATAGTGGGAGAGGCTGGAGGGCTGGGAAGAGCCATGAGCAAGTAGCCGGCCAGAGGCAGCTCATTCCCCCAAAGGGTCAGACCTCAGAGTTATCTGAGTTACAATTCCAGCACAACTGACTTACTGCTGGTCTGCTCACAATCTCAAATCTTTAATATGCAAATGAACATAAGAAGGTGATTTTTTTGTTTTTCATTGTTGGGGATTCATTGAGGGTACACAGAAGCAGGTTACATTGATTGCTTTTGTTAGATAAGGACCCTCTTATATTTGTGTCCCGCCCCCAAAAGTTGAACCCTATCCCTTGACCCCTCCACACCCTCCCTCCTTCCCTTTCTCAGCTCTCCTCGTCCCCCACTCCCCACTGTGTACTAGGACCTCAATTGTCCTCATATCATAATTGAGTACATAGGAGTCTTATTTCTCCATTCTTGTGATGCTTTACTCTACCCTGAGATATCATCTAACCCCAGTGAGAAAGGCCCACATCACAAAGTCTCAAAACTGAAGATGAATGGTGTGAATGTGGAGAGAAGGGAACACGGTCACACTGCTGGTGGGACTGCAAACTCATACCATCTTTTTTGGAAAGCAGTGTGGATAACCCTCAAAGAACTCAAGCTAGACCTCCCATTTGACCCTGCAATCCCACTGCTTAGCATCTACCCAGAAGAAAAGGAATCTTTTTATCACAAGGACACTTGTACTAGACTATTTATGGCAGCTCAATTTATAATCACCAAAATGTGGAAACAGCCTAAATGCCCACCAACTCAAGAATGGATTAACAAGCTGTGGTATTTGTACACCATGGAATACTACTCAGCCACTAAAAATGATGGAGACTTCACATCCTTTGTATTTTTTTTTTATTTTTTTGAGCATTAAAGGAGGTTAGATGAAAAGTTCCTAGAACCCAGTGGCTCAATGGTCCCTACACATGGCTGGCAATGGGATCACCTGGGGAATTTTTAAAATGTCAACATGGGCCCAGTCCCTAAGAACCTAATTGAACTGGTGTGAGGAGGGACTTGACTGGGGAAATGGCATGAAAAAGAAAAACGCCAGAAAACTCCCCAGATGTTTCTTTCATGCAGCCAGTGTTGCTCATCCTCTCTAGTGCTGCTAATGAAACTGACTCCCTTCTTCTACCTCTGGCTTTCAAAACCCTTAAAGGATCTCTCCTATGCCTAGAAAGATCAAAACCAATGCTTTTCAAACTTTACTGGATATTTTTAAAGACCGAGAATCCCATCAAAATGTAGATTCTGATTCAGTAGCTGTAAGATGGGGCCTGAGATTCTGGACAAGCTACCAGGGGATGGCAATGTTGAGAGATTATTAGTTTCAATTGTTTAATCTTTTGTTTTGGTTTTGGTTTTGGTTTTCTTTTTTTTTTGCCCATGACATGATGCTTTTCTTCAGACAAGTGATTCTTCCCAGCATGTCAGGTTGATAAGGATTTTTGTAGCATACTTAAGTAAATCTTTTCAAAATGAAGATGTTTCCAATGTCCTGTCTTGATTTTATTTCTAGCTGTGGAGTCTTGAACCAGGTATCTTATTAGGAGCCAGAAACCCTGGTCTAGTTATGACCGAGCTCTATAATTCGGTGAACTTTTTCTTCATTTCACAAGTAAAATAGGCCTGATATTATCTACACCACAAGGTTATTGGGAGGCATAAGAGGAAAAATATTGAATAGAAAAAAGATAAAAGAGCTTGAATGTGTTAGGCACCCAGTTTACTGCATGAAACACAGCACTCAAAAAATGTTTGCTAGAGTTAGAGAAATAATTTTAGACAAGTTTTAGGGATGCTCATGCATCACTGCACATGGACCAGGAGTGAAGAAATGGGTGCCCAAACCACAGAAGGTACAGTGGAAGAAAAATGCAGGTGTTTACCTGTGCCTTGGTGTCTCCTTCACTTTACACTTGGGACTAAATGTGGAACCCCCATTTCCTATGCCTAGGTCAGTTTCTTGTGAATTTCCTAGGCCTGAATTCCATGTATGGACTGTGTCCATTCATTGATACACTCATTCACCTTGCCCCC
>CAUYRH010042260.1:0-24322 GCA_963574655.1 Perodicticus potto | reverse complement strand
TTACAGCTGGGCCTTCAAGTGGTGGGCTGAAGATTATGTAGTTGTCTGGGAGGTTTTTGGCCAGGAGTGGCCTTGCAGGGAGGCCTGGCAGTCGCCCCTGGGGTCCCTAGAAGAAGGCAGGCCTGCGGAGGCCCTGTGGGTGCCAGGTGGAGGTCCGTGCAGTTGCCAGGAGTGAACTTATTTTTATTAGCAAGTTTTATACTGTCATATTTTTTCATGTTAATAATTAGAATCTTTTTTTTTTCTTAAGCATGAAAAACTTCCTTTAGCATTTTGTGTAAGGCAAATCTAGTTGGGATGAACTTTCTCAGTTTTTGTTTATCTGGAAAAGTATTTATCTTGCCCTCATTTCTTTCTCTTCTCTCTCTTTTTTTTTTTTTTTTTTTGAGACAGAGTCTCACTTTGTCACCTTGGGTAGAGTGCCATGGTGTCACAGCTTACAGCAACCTCAAACTCTTGAGCTTAAATGATTCTCTTGCTTTAGCCTCCCAAACAGCTGGGACTTACAGGTGCCCACCACCACACCCAGCTATTTTTTTTTTTTTAAAGACATGAGGTCTCACTCTGGCTCAGGCTGGTCTCAAACCTGTGAGCTCAGGCAATCCACCTACCTCAACCTTCCAGAGTGCTAGGATTACATGTGGGAGCCACCACTCCTAGCCCATCTTGCCCTCATTTCTGAAGGATAGTTCTGCTTAGTAAAGTATTCTTTGTTGGTAGGATTTTTTCTTCTTATATCACTTTTAACATATCACCCCTCTCTCTCTCTCTCTGGTCTGCAACATTTCTGCTGAGAACATCACCAATAGCCTTGTCAGGGTGCTCTTGTGTGTGAAGACTTTTTTTTCTCTTGCTCCTTTTTGATTTTTAATCGTTTGATTATATATCTTTATGAAGTAAGGCTTCCTTGTGTTGAATTTGTTTGAAGATCTGTGAGCTTCTTGTACCTAGATTTGGGGAGATTTTGGCCATTACTTCCTTAAATAAACTTTCTGTCCTGTTCTCTCATGTTTCTCTTTCTTGAATCCCATAATGCAAACATTAGCTCTCTTCATGGTGATGCAGGACAAGGCAGCTCTACAACCACTGCCTTGGCCCTGGCGGCACTGATGCTGTGGCGGATGGAGAAACCAGCTTGCAAAAGGGCTGGACCTGTGTGGAAGGGCCGCACCTTGCTGTCTGCTCCTCGTGCAAATCTGATTGGTCAATATCATGTCAGTTTCCAGGGCCCATTGGACAGCTGGCTGTAACTGATGAAGACCCACCCCTAAGAAGTTCCGGCAAAATAACTCCCTGGGACTATATAAACCCCTGAGCAGAAAGCTCAGGGGCAAACTTCGGCAGGACTTCAGAGAGAGAACAGCTAAGAAGCAGACCTTGGCTAGACCCCGGAGAGGGAACAGGAAGAGCTGCCTCTTCCCCTCCAAAGCAGACCTTGGCTAGAACTCGGAGAGGGAACAGGAAGAGCTGCCTGTTCCCCTCCAGAAGCAGACCTCGGCTCGACCTCAGAGAGGGAGCAGGAGAGTTTGCTCCCCTCCTGGGTCCTCTTGCCTGGAGGTTTGGTTTTTCCTCCACTGGTGATTCTTCTTTCCTGTAAATAAATCCTGACTTACCACTACTCTTGTGGTCCGTCGATTCCTTCTTCGAATCGCCTGAGACCAAGAACCTGAAATTCCGGCATCAATGGTGTGCCATAAATCCTGCAGACTTTCTTTATTCCTTTTATTCTCTTTTATTTTCCACCTCTGATTAAATATTTTCAAATTATCTGTCTTCAAGTTTGCAGATGTTTTTCTTTTCACATTTTTTAATTTGCATTTTTTTAATTTCATTCATTGTATTCTTCAGGTCTTGAATTTCCATTTGGTTCTTTAGTATTATTTCAGTTTCTCAGTTAACCTTCCAACTTTGCTCATATTTTAACAATGTCATTGAATTTTCTTTACTTTGTTATAGTTCACTGAGCTTTTTAAAAATAATTATTTTGTATTGTTTCTCAGAAGATTTATAGAACTTCATTTCTTTGGGGACAGTTACTGGAAAACTTTTGTGTTCTTTTGGTTGTATTGTTTTTCTTTGGCTTTTTATGTTTTTTATTGCCTTTTGTTAACATCTGCATAAAGTTTTGTTTTGAGTGTAAAAAAAGTCTTTCCCTTAGTTTTGGGTATTAGAGTTATTACCGCTCAGTAGGGTGTGATAGTTCTGGCTGTGGAGAGTTATTATCTCTGTGCAGTTCTGTCATCTCAGGCTGACACTGAAAAAATTGCAGAGATCATTAGAGGATGATCTAGCAAAGGGCTCTTGGGCTCTTCAGTAGCAAATGCTACTGGATCCTTCTAATTTGTTTTTCTCCAAGTGGTAAAGTTATGGCCAAGGGCAGCCCTCTTGTCTCCTGTTCTACATGCAGGTGTGTTCATGGGCATTGTGACATCATCACCTGGTGCACAATGCCCACTGTGCAGCCACTGATCTGAGGTTTAGACTCAGGAACCTGCTCAGGGACTGTTGCTATAGGGTGAGGGTTTCACAGGATTGGTTAGGGGATTCAGTCCCTAGGCAAGCAGAATGCTGACTTCATCTTGGTGGTTGGGCAGTGGCATTTCTCTTTTAGAGGGTCAATGGAAGGAATGGCTTTTTTTAACCTCGGTAACAAAAGGTATTCATGTCCTCTTCAGGTAATGTTGTTGGAAAGCACAGTAGTACTCACCATATGGCTGATACTGACATCTTTTGCCCTTCTTTTCATATCTAACCATTTCCATATATCTTAGATTTGCTGATCTCCCTAGCATTCTTTCTATGTGGATAGTTTCCATTTTTTTTTTAATCTACTGTATTCCTGTATAATGGACTCTTGAACCCTCTCAAGTCTATTATCTTCCATGGGTAAATATCTATTTGTTGTTTATTTGTGGGAAGAAGGCACCTTGTATCACCCACTCCATCATCTACTGATACCTTTCTGTAGTGTGTATATCTTTAATAATGTGGTCACATAGTATATGCTCCATTAAAAACTTATTTTCATTCAACATATATTAAAATTTAATTAAGTACTTATATATGCATTAAATTTTTCTATGCCATGGTAACCATTTATGATATATGATTGTTTATGCATGCATGATACTTAGTCATAAGGAGAACTACAGTTTATTGAACTAGGTCCCCAGGTTTGAATTATCATGTATACTTACTCTTATAAATAAATCAACAGATTATACATTAAAAAGCAAACTTTTCACATTTAATGATAAACCCTTATAATAGATTTCTGTAATGGACAAAGAGGACATCTTTTCTAAGTGTTATTGACACTTAGAGTTGATTTTCTTACCAGAAATTTTCTACCTATTTTTCACCTATTTAGTTATGGCTATCATTATTTTACACTCTGTGAGTCCTTTAATAAACAAATATCTGTCGACTGTAGAAAAGTTTAAAATATTTTAAATAGAAGTATTACCTAAAAATAATATAAAATCAGAACTTTCCCAATGTCTCTACTTAGGTCTATAAATGAGAAAATTTTCAACAATTAATTTCCCCACAAGAATTATAAGGTGGTATTTATTTTGTCCCAAATTCAATTAGAGAATTTTTTTTTACTCAGTATTAATATTTCAATTATAAATTGAGTATATTTTTCTGATTTATTTTCTTTTTCTCTTTACTAACATTGAAATTATACACATATTTTTGTCCCATTAGCACAGTATTTTTCAAATTTTTTTTATTTCATGGCACACTTCAATCTGGTTAAACCAGGTTATAGTTAAAGTTTATAGTTAAACTTCTGTAGCATACTTAAATTATGTTGATCTTTTAAAAAGAGCAAAAATATGCTTACTGTGCTTACTTAATGATCTTTATAAATTTTCATGGCACAAATAAGATCCTCTCATAGCACACCAGTGTGCTATGGCACACTGTTGGAAAATCACTGCTTTAGAATTTACTATTGAAATACATTTTTAATCAGGGTCTAAATTCACTATTCACTGAACATCTTTACCTGTTTGTCCCAAAAGGCAAATATTATAGAATGTGATGACATTTGTTACCACTCTTCCTAACACAAATGTTCTTGTCCAATATTTTATTGTTATTGTTCCATAGAGTAAAAATAAACTCATATTTGCCTTCATGTTTACCAGTATTTCTAATTAATGTTTTTCTTGCATGTCCAACATTTCTTTTTCTTATTACAAAAATTTTCCTTCTTTTAAAATTTTTAACTATTATGGCTACATTATAGTTGTGTATATTTATAGGGTACATGAAATGTTTTGATACAAGCATACAACATGTTAATCAAATCAGAGTAATTGAGATAAACATTATTTCTTTGCATTAGGAACATTTAAATTCCACCCTTTTATTTCAATATCTCCAATTGTTGAGGGTAGTCACTTTTTTGTGTTATTAAAAGTTGTTTCTTTTACCTATGTTTTTCACCCGTTAACCAACCTCACTTTATCCTCCCCAACCCCGTTACCATGTCTAGCTTTCATTAATCATCATTTTACTCTCTGTCTCCGTGATACCAGTTGTTTTTAACATTTAGCTGCTGCATATGAGTGAGAACATGTGTGATTTGTATTTCTGTGCTTGGCTTATTTTAGTTACATTATGTTCTTCAGTTTCATACATACTGCTGAAAATGGCAGGTTTTTTTTTCTGTATAATATTCCATTATGTATGTGCATCACAATATCTTTATATATTAATCCATTGATGGACACTTAGGTAGATTTCAAATCTTGGCTATTGCGAATAGTACTGCAATAAATATGGGAGTGCAAATATCTTTTCAATATACTAAATTCCCTTTTTTGGGATATATACCTAGCAATAGGATTACTGAGCCATGTGGTAGTTCTATTTTCAGTTTTCTGTTTTCCATAGTGGTTGCAATAATTTACATTCCTACCACCAGCGTACAAGGGTTCCCCTTCACCTCCTCACCAGCATTTTTAGAATTGAGTATAATCATGATGGATGTGCTACTTAGTTCAATGTAAGCATTTCACATTGTATATTGAAGCAGTACCCTGAACTCTGTAAGTGCATCAATGTACAAAGTTATGATTTAATAAAAAATAATTTAAAAATAAATAAATAAAAAGAATTACTTATCTTTTAGATAAAAGCCATTTTAACTAAAGAGAGATGCTATTTCACGGTAGTATTGATTTGCATTTATCTGATACTAAGGAACTGCGCCACACAGTGGAAGGGGAGAGGTGAGCAAACAAAACTTCGTCTGTATTTATAGCTACTCCCCATTGCTCAGTTTAGTGCCTGAGCTGCACCTCCTGTCACACTAGTGGTAGCATTAGATTCTCATGAGAATGTGAACCCTGTCTATTCATCAATGGATGAATAGATAAAGATATTGTGATACACATACATAACGGCATTAGGTTCTCATGGGAATGTGAACCCTACTATGCAAAGAAGCTAGGTTACGCACTTCTTGTGGAATCTAATGACCCCCACCCCCACTCCGTCCATGAAAAATTGTCTTCCATGAAGCTGGTTCCTGGTGCCAGAAAGGCTGGGGACTGCTGTTGTAACACACACACGAAGATATCTATACAAAATCTTCACTAAATTTGTTAATTACTAATGAATCAATTCTGAAGGCTCGTAGTTTTCAGAAAAATAGCCTAATTGAAAGGAATCCTAGATCATCCTGGAGAATAGAGTCTGTATTTTACTTTTATTCCTTTCAATTTTATGTGTTCAACAAGTCAACTGAATAATCTTTCCAAACCTGAGCTCCTTCTTAATTTTTCACACCACTTACAATGGCCTTGAAGTGGAGCTAGTAATAAAGATCAGCAACTAGTTAAATGTACCTCCAAGTCTTGAAGAAATTGAAGCTTGTCATATAACAGCAGGGATTATTTCAGACCCTGAGATTATCTGGGTAAACAATTATTATTTGATAATGATCATTTTGGTTGGTTTGTGTTGCATGAAGTATGACTTTGGTTTATGATACAAAGACTGCTGGCATTCTGACATGAGACTTGCTTTCAAACTGGACTGGTGTCTTTCGACTATAAAATGACCTTGCTGCAGTTGTTGGGAGCTTTTCCCCCCTCTAGAGCTGGAAGCACAGCAGTGTCCACTTGAATGGCAAATTGTGATAAAGTAGCAGGAGCAAAATTGCATAGGATAATAACTGCAATTTTTTATTGAATTTAGCCCCTTGCTCTTTCTCTTGACAGAACAGTTTATTGAATGTGCTTGCAGAAAACAAAGAAAGGCAGTAAAGGAAAATATCTTTTTTTTTTTTTTTTGTCTGAGAATAGAAGAGAGAGAAAATGCGTCTGCTTCAAGAGTACATTTCTTAAATGGAAGAACATTTTCAGGAGCAAACGGACTCTTTAGAAATATAAAACTGTGCCGCTCAAGGGCAATTCAGTGACTGATGAGGTTTCTATCTGGCAGCCCCATCATCTTGAACAATGAAAGTTTCTTATGTCCTTTATTCCTGCGAAATAGAGAAATTCCACTAGCTAATAAAGTATTTCATTAAAAGGTGGAAAGATGATTTTAACAGATATCTAATGTTTTATTTTATACATTCAATAATAAAGGATCTGTCAGTGGCAAGTTAAAGTTTTCTAATGAACATGAATGAGTAGAAAAACAATTATCTAGAGTTTAAGGTGGATACTGGCATTGGGAATTTCTGTGTTTAAATTGTTGCTTTTCAGCATTGATGTCATTTTGGGTTTGGAATGACCCTGTATATCTTTCCTTAATACTCTCAAACTAAGTGACCTTAGAAAATAAAATCCTGAAACTTTTTGCTTGCAAATTCTTAATTTTAAAATGGAATAATTTCGTTAACTATAAAATGTCTGGGTGAAATTTATTGATACAATAAAAGGTCTAATTTTCAGACTCTGTATTTTCTTATTATTCTTTGGATTTTCATTACTGCTCATTTCAGAAGATTGTTTATTCTAATATAATTGACATTTTAATTAATACTATAATAATCTCAGTTCACTCTGTTTAAGAAATCTGTATTTTTGTCATATACATATTGATACCGGAATTTCAGGTTCTTGGTCTCGGTGATTTGAAGAATAAATCCACGGACCACAGGTCATTGGTAAGACAGAATTTATTTACAGAAAAGAATGCAAAAACACTAAAGCTCCCAGTACAGAGAGAGAACTCAAGTGGGGAGAGAAAAGCTCTCTCTGGTTCTCTCCCGGTCTCTCCCATCTCTCCTAGTATGTATAGGTGCATGGGTTCCTTGGCCAGGAAATGAATGAACACAGTCCCTTCACTGGGGCAAGGTGAATGAATGTATCAATGAATGGACACAGTCCATTCATGGAATTGAGGCCTAGGAAATTCACATGAAATTGACCTAGGCATAGAAAACGGGGGTACCTATTTAGTCCTAAGTGTAAAGTGATGGAGACACCAAGGCACCGGTGTCTCCTCGGCAATTGTCCGACCTTTTTGGCTATTGGAGCCTCCAGTGGGGGTCGGAGTCTCCCCTCCGTGCTTATCATCCAGCCCGCTGGTTCCTCTGTCGGCTGCCAGGGCACCAACACCACCCAGGTGGAGGCTCAGCTCTGCTGAGCTGGCTGGGGTACCAAATGTCCTGTATCAATATTTTAAATATTTCTGAATAAAGTGAAAAATGAAAATGAGAATATCAAGGGTCTTGAGACTTTTAACCCTTTGTAAAATTTTATTTTTTCTTGGTATATATTTTTCCCTAATAAGAAAAACAAATTTTGAATTATTTTTGTATTTAGAAAATTTCATATTTTCCTTTAATATCCAACATTGATCATGACACCAACCATTTTTATATAAGCTACTTAGCACAAATATTATTTTATAAAATGGAATTCTTTCCAAGGCAAGAAGTAAATTATGTTACATTTCCGACTTGGTTATCTTGCTAAATATATTTTGGAGAAAAATCCATTAATTGTCAGAATAGATTTAAAAAGCTGGTAGATACATATTTTCACTCATTTTCAGGGAATTCCCTACTATCCATCTGAATTGCCATTATTACTGATATATCTTAAATGTAAATTAATACAATCTTCCCTTAAATAGTCAGAGTTATAGCAATAGGGACTATCAAGAAATTATGTTTAGCCACCCTTCAATATCAATCTGGTAGCTATCTTCCACATTTCTATTTTACTGATACTACAATACATGTTTGCCAACTGCATAAAATAATTTGTTATTGAGCATTGATGTAAAATTAAGAATTTAAAAGGAAAGGGCATTAAAAGTCACAGAAGATGTTACTAGTTTTATTCCTCCCCTCTTCCCACCCCTTTCCAGGTCTTTAAGATTTTATATATTTACACGGTACTCACAATTGCATCTTTAAGTCTTTGAGACTAAAATCTCATTTGGGGCTAGGAATGTTTAGGTAAATTACAACAGTTTGGATTACTTCTTAATGCTCTGTGTCTTTAATTCAGTCACTTGAGTAACGTGTCTACATGAGTGGTATTCAAAAAAAGGGTTTTCATAGGATGTGTAATTAATTACTCAACTATTGATGAGGCTCATGTCTCATGAGGAAAAGTTAAAGGTCTGAGATATATTTTATCTGCTTTGCAAAAGCATATAGTGTTATTAATTTTATTAGATACTAGATTTTATGTTTTCTAGACCCAAATTGGATTAATAAACAGATTAAGCAAATGAAATATAAATCACTTTTTCATATACAAGATGCAAACAGCTTAAATTTTTAAATAGACAACAACAAAAATTAAAATCAATTTTATTATTTTAATGCTTATTTTTCTATGTAGCAGACATCTTTTTTTCCCTGTATGTATATATCTTATTATGGGTTAACATTAACCTGATTTTTGTAACATCTGTTTGGTGCATTATAATTACCTGATTTGAAAAATAAGTACTAATAGATCATTTTCACATAATTATCCCTTTTCCTATAAGTCAATTAGAAAATCTTGATTTATTATCCACACTAGCCCTTTTATATCAAATGTGCCAGTTCTTAATGGCACAGTTGTGAAGGATTTTCATTCCATTGGTAGCTCATTCCTTGGATTCTGTCCTTAGCTTCCTTACATCAGAAATAGTGGCCTATTTCTTTCCAGGTACCTCAGTTCCACTCTCAGCCAGAAAAGATACAGTTGTTGCAAAAGCTCCTGCTGTTACTCTTCTGGCACTGATGGGCTCCTGCTGTTTTGGCATAAATGTTGCGTTTGCACACTAAGAATTGTTTCCTTGGCATTTGAGAGAACTGTTATCATGAACATGATGAATTCATGAACCAAGAGTGTTTTTGTGCTCTGTATTCTATTTTTCACTTATGTGGTTATCTATTGTTATGGTGTCTCAAATAAGGGTGATTTATTTTCATCATGTTATTTATAGAGCATCATTTACTTTCAGGTATTCATTGTGCAGATTTTGTGTTCCTTTGTGGTTATGTTTTTATCCAACTCATATTTGTCATATTTTACTATTTTTGGTCATGTTCATATTTCTTCTTAAGAAGACAGGTGCAGTTGAAAAGCGCAGGCCTTGATGAAGACGTATACCCAAATTTAAAACTAAGCTCCATTCCCTACTCTGAGACACCAGAAAAGTTATTCCATACCTAGTCTTCACATCTTTATATAATTATTGTAATATTTAAATGGAATAATGCATCTAGCATATGTAGCACAAAGAGGATGTTGAATGAATTTTCGCATCCCTTTACTTCCAGGATCTCATTAAATTTTCCAAATTAATTAGTGGTAAGGAAGAGAATAGGACTTATCTAAGTTGGTCCTTGGTAGCTTTGGTAGATAAATTCTACAGAGGCCAGTTATTCTAAAGTGATTTTCTCAAGTTCTACAGCAAATGCTAAGTGCCCAGTCTTCTATCAAGGATCATTTGAAGCTATAAAAATATGGAATTTGCCTGGAACAGGGTTGAATTTAAGCAAGACAGGGCTGGTATTAAAGAAGCGTATAGTGAACAGTCTCCTTCGTAGAATGTTTTGAAGGGGACCAAGCAATTTCATCTAGTAAAAAAATTTTTCGCAATGAATATGCCTGATTCACATTGATTTCCATAAAATTTGATAAAACTTGACCTTGTTTATGAAGGGGTACGTATTGCTTGAAGAGATATTAGGATGTTATTAGTAGTGCATAGCATAATATAAATTATTACATTAGACACTTCCTCTGTGGCAGGGGATTTGGGAAATAGGAATTTTGATTAAAAATTGGGACACAGATGAAGCATAATAAATATTGATTTTATAACATTTGCCTTGCCTAAGAAATATTCAGAAGATAAAATCCAGGCTTATAATTGTTCTCACTACAAAAATAGGCAAAGTCTATCAGGAAGTATGATTCAGCCTAACCTAATTCTAAAGACAATAGTGCTTCATTGTTGGGACATCAAGCCCTAACCTCATAGTAGTTTAGTGACCTTTTAAGGTCCAGTTGAAAATGACTCCCCAAACATTCTTTGTTCATTTTGTAGCTAAATGATAATGCTATACAAATAATGACAATGTGTTAAAAAACCAATTCCCTTATACTTACCTTAGAAGGTGAGGCTTATCCCTTTTATTTACCCTGAGAGCGGGAATAGGGGAAGGTCTTGTGAATTATACTAGAAGGTCTTTCTTTCAATCTTAGGACCAAGTTACAGATTTTGAGAACTGGGTCTATCCAGTCATAATTGGTAATTATCAAGAATTTCAATTCAGCCACCATGTCAGATTAGTAAGATAAAACCTCTGTGTGTGTATGTGTGTGTGTACACCTAGTAAGTTTGAAAAGTTAGACTAGAATTATGTAGAAAAGGGTGATTGAATCTCTTGATTATATATATTTC
The DNA here is from genome assembly GCA_963574655.1 of Perodicticus potto. NCBI lineage: Eukaryota > Metazoa > Chordata > Mammalia > Primates > Lorisidae > Perodicticus > Perodicticus potto. The sequence continues at coordinate 13,432 of CAUYRH010042260.1, read as the reverse complement.
ATGCATTTGAAAATTGTTGACTTCTAGGAAACAGCTCTGCTGCAAGATTGGCAAGAATTCACCCAACTACAAATTTACCAGGTGTTTTAGTCATTCTTGACCAGTTAAATAATATGGCATGACAATTGAGGGGCAGAAGTGAGTGTTTTGATACAAACAATGTGTGGAAATACCCACAGCAGCAAATGTGACTTCTTGGCTGGCAGAGCAGGTTTTGTAACTGGACAGTTGCCCTTGAATCAGTGTCTTAGGACAATCAGAGAGAGGGAAGACATTAATGAATGGTGCATTACTCAGGGTTCTCCAGAGAAACAGACCAATGTCTATATATTTACATGTCTATATTGATATCCAAGGAGATTTATTCTGGGAATTGTCTTACACAATAATGGAGGCTGGCCTACAAAGATCTGCAGTTGGAAAGCTGGAGACCCAGGAAAGCTGATGATATTTCAGTTTGAATGCCTCAGGCTTGAGAGCCATGAAGAGCAAATGTTTCAGTTCATGTCCAAAGGTAGGAAAAACCTGATGTCACAGCTTTAGGTAGTCAGGGGTGAAGATGTCTCTTACTCTTGGCAGAGTCAGCCTTTAGTCCTATCCAGGCCTTCGGTTGATTGGACAGGGCCAACCTACATGAGAAGGGGCCGTCTGCTTCGCTCAATCCACCAATTTAAATGTGACTCTCACCCAGAAATTCCCTCACAGACACACCCAGAACAATGTTTGATCAACCTTTGTGCATCCTGTGGTGCAATAAAATTGACCCATAAAATTTACCCTTATAAAAGGTTAGTTAGACACACTTCATAACTTTTGAATACTTTGGCTAAGATTGCAGAGCAAATAACTAGCCCCAAATCCAATGAGAAACGGAGTCCATAGGGAGAGGGGTTAAGAGAGTTTGTTAACCTGAGATTCATGCAGCTGGACACCATAAGGATTCAGCAAGATTAGTTGAGGGAATGACAAAGACATAGTGTGGATTGGTGGGGTAAGATGAAACCCTGGGGGCTTTGGAAATTGGGGAAATATGTATTTTCTCACAGGTTCTTCAAACTTTATAGGGTACTTGCAGAAATATTGAAAATAACCCAAATAAAAATGTTGATAGTGATCCAAACCTGAGGCAGAGCAGTAGTTGTGCAGCAGGTGCAAGAATCTGTCCTATAGTCTTCTCCCCTTCACAATAAAAAGTTTAATCTGTGGTGGAGGAAAACCAGTCATTGCTGACATTAGAACATGAGTGAATATTCATTGCCACTGGAAGAAGGAAATGGGGGGCAAACTCAATTGCTTTTGGAAAAGCAGGATTACCAAGTGGACCCCAAACTGGGGGAGGGGCAGAATAACTGCAGCAGACATATCCTAGAGACCATGGATAAGAATATGCAATATGGACTTTTTTTTTTTGAGACAGAGTCTCACTATGTCTCCCTGGGTAGGATGCTGTGGCGTCACAGCTCACAGTAACCTCTAACTATTGAGCTTAAGCAATTCTCTTGCCTCAGCCTCCCAAGTATCTGGGGCTACAGGCACCCGCCACAATGCCCAGCTATTTTTTATTGCGGTTATCATTGTTGTTTAGCAGGCCAAGACCAGGTTTGAACCTGCCAGCCTTGGTGTATGTGGTTGGCACCCTAACCACTGAGCTACAGGCACCAAGCTGCAATATTGACTTTTAAGATAGAAATCTCTGCATGTAGGTTCAATGCAATCCAAATCAAAGCCCCAGGAAAGCTTTTTCTTACAGACAACAATAAGCTTATTAGGGGTAGGAGTGTTGTTTCATTTTTAATTTCATGATATTATGGGATTACAAATATTTTGGTTACGAGAATTGCATTTGTACATTTTGAATCAAAGTTGTAAGTGTGCTCCTCACCCAGATAGTGTGTGTTGTGCCTACTAGGTGTGCTATTAACCCTCCCTTTCTATATCCCCTCCCACCTGCTTGCTTTCCATAGAGTTTACTGCTAAATGCCTACATGGGTGTTGTTCAATTAGTTCCAATTTAAAAGTGAGTGCATGTGGTATTTTTTTTCTATTCTTGCCAAACTTCGTTTAGAAGAATTGTCTCCCACTCCATGCAGGTTGTTACAAAAGATATCAATTCTCTATTTTTCTTGGCTGAGTAGTCCTTCATGGCATACATGCTGTATATATGTATATACATACATGTTATTAGTCAACTCACAGACTGATGGGCACTTGGGTTGGTTCCACATCTTTGCAATTGTGAACTGTGCTGCAAAAAGCATTTTGGCACATGTATCTTTTTGATAAAAATGACTTTTTTGCTGGGCAGTGCCTGTGGCTCAGTGGGCAGGGTGCCAGCCCCATATACTGAGGGTGGCAGGTTCAAACCCAGCTCAAGCCAAACTGCAGCAACAACAACAAAAAAAAGCTAAGTGTTGTGGTGGGTACCTGTAGTCCCAGCTACTCGGGAGGCTGAGGCAAGGGAATCGCCTAAGTCCAGGAGTTGAAGGTTGCTGTGAGCTGTGTGATGCCATGGCACTCTACTGTGGGCTATAAGGTGAAACTCGGTCTCTACAAAAAAAAAAAACAAAAAAAAAAAACACAACTTTTTTCCTTAAGGTAAATAGTCAATAGTAGGATTGCTGGGTCAAATGGTAGGTCTACTTTTCGTGCTTTGAGGTATCTCCATATGACCTCCACAGAGATTGTACTAGTTTGCAGGGCTACCAAAACTGTATATGTTGTCCTTTCTGTCAGCATGCATGCCAGCATCTGTTGTTTTAGTGCTTTTTGATAAAAGTCATTGTCACTGGAATTGGATGATACCTGATTGTGATTCTGATTTGCATTCGCCTGATGATTAGAGATGTTGAACATTTCTTAATGTGTTTATTAGCTATTAGGTCTATCTTCCTTTAAAAAGTATCCATTCATGTCTTTTTCTCACTTTTTAATGGGGTTGTTTGATTTTTTTCTTGCTAATTTGCTTTTGTTCTTTATAGATTCTGGTTATCAGCATGCCAACATTTTCTACCATTTGGAGGTTGTTTATTCATTTTATTTTGTTTCCTTAGCTGTGAAAAAGCTTTTTAATTTAATCAGTTTTCATTTGTTAACTTTTCTTTGTTGCTGTAATTGTCTTTGTGGTTGATCATCTTCATAAATTCTTTATCTAGGCTGATGTCTATAGAGTATTTCTAACATTGACTTCTAGAATGCTAATGGTTTAATGCTTTAGGTTTAAGTCTATTATCCATCACAAATTAGTTGTTGTAGGTGGTAAGAGGTGCACATCCTCTTTCAGTCTCCTCCATGTGACTATCCAATGTTCCCAGCACCATTTATTGAATAGGGATTCCTTTCCCCAGCATATCCTACTGTCTGCTCTCTCAAAGAGCAGATGGCAATATGAGGATGGTTTTATATCTGTGTTTTCTGTTCTTGTGCTAGTATCATGCTATTTTGGTTAGCATATCCTTGTAGTATAGTTTTAAGCATGGTAATGTGATGCCTCCTAATTTGCTTTGGCTATTCGAACTCTTTCTTGGTTCAATATGAATTATTTTTTCTAGATTTGTGAAAAAATGACATTTATACTTTAACAGGTATTGCATTGAATCTGTAGATTATTCAGGATAGTATAGACATTTTAACAATGTTGAGTCTGTTGATTCATGAACATATATATATTTCCATTTGTTTATATCCTCTGTGATTTCCTTCCTCAATAACACATATTTTCCCTGTAGAGGTCTTTCACCTCTTCTCTTAAATATATTCCTAGGTAATTTCTATTCTTCGTTGCTATTATGAAAGAGATTGAGTCTTTGATTCTCAGCTCAACTGTTGTTGGTATATAGGATTACTATTGACTTGTGCACATTGATTTTATACCCTGAGACTCTGATGAATTTATTTATCAATTCCAGGAATTTCTCGGCAGAATCTTTGGAGTTTTCTAGAAATAAAATCATATTGTCAGCAAAGAAAGCTATTTTGACCTCTTCTGTCCCCATTTAGATATACTTAATTTCTTTCTCTTGTCTGATTGCTCTAAGACTTCCAGCACTATGTTGAATAGATGTGGTGACAGTGGGTGACCTTGTCTAGTTCCAGATCTACGTGGAAATGCTTTCATATTTTCCCCATTCAGTATGGTGTTGGCTGTGGGTTTGTCATATAGGGGTTTTATAATTTTGAGGTTTGTTCTACGTATGCCTTTTTATTTAAGAGTTAAGAAAATTAACAAAACAAAAAGTTGGTTTTTCAAAAAAAATAAATAAAATCAAAAACCTTTGGCTACATTAACTAGAAATAGGAAAGTAAAATCTCTAATAACCTCAGTCAGAAATAATAAAGGGGAAAGAACAACAAATGCCACAGAAATACAAAAGATATTCTCTGAGTACTACAAGAAACTCTATGCCCAGAAATTTGACAATATGGAGGAAATGGATCAATACCTGTATTTACACTGTCTCCCTCGATTTCATCAAGAAGAAATAGATCTCTGATGAAAAGAATGTATATTCCTTAGCTTTGGGTTGGTGTGATCTGTATATGTCTATTAAGACCATTTGTTCTAGGGTCACTTTTAAGCCCCTTGTATCTTTGATTAATTTCTTTTTAGAGCTTCTATCCAGTTCTGCCAGAAGGGTGTTAACGACCCAGCTATCATGGTGTTACAGGATATCATATTTTGCTCAGACCTATCAATGTCTGTTTCATTAATCTGAGAACACTTAAGTTGTGTGCACAAGTATTTAGAATTGAAATGTCCTCTTGTTGTATTGTTCCCTTGACCAGAATGAAGTGACCCTCTTTGTCTTTCTTAACTTTAATTGCTTTAAATACACTTGTATATGAAAATAGGATGTAACCCCTCCTTTCTTCTGATTTCCATTTTCCTGAAATATTCTTTTCCATCCCTGTACCCTGAGTCCTGTTTTGTCCTTCCAGGTTAAGTGTTTGTCCTAGAAATAGCATATCAGTGGCTTGTGCTTTTTTATCCAGTCAGGCAGCCTGTGCCTCTTCATTGGAGAATTCAAGTTATTTACATTAATTGAGAGAACTGATAAGTGTGGTGAAGTTCTATTCATCTTATTTTGTGGAAGTCCATTATGTATTGTATATTATAAAATTCAATTAAATCAATAATACAATTTATTAATCATTAATCATCATAGCCCATGGGATAAGGCCTGGAGAGACAAGAGTGGGGAAATGTAGATCTGTGCTTATCTGCATACAGTGGGTAAAAGAAAACTTGAAAATGAACATACTGTTTCACAGAAAGCATACAGAGCAGGAAAAGGACTGGGTAGTGTCTTTCCCCATCTAAGGACATATTCCTTCTTTGAGTAGCAAATCTAATTTCTAGATTAACCAAGGGTGAACCTAAATAATGTTTTTCAAAATAACCTTCAAAGCTATTTTGATAATTTAGAGTATTATGTGTGTTGCACAATCCATCTCAATTTTTATCTGCCAGAGGTCTCCAAATAAATCTTTTTCTTTTTGAAAAGGTTTTAATTTTTAAGATAATTTCCTGTTTGTTCTTGCTGAGAAGCACATCTATTCTTTTGAACTTTTATATTGCTTGACAAAATACAACTGCTATTATTTTATAGACTTAAAATGGCTCAATGCGAACTTTAGAAACCATAATAAACTTGCTACAGTGGTGCTAACTCTGACAAGTTTATGTTAATTGTGTTTTATGTGTGTAAACTGAAAATCTATTAATTTTACCAGTCCATCTCACTTCTATTAAACTTCCCTGCCTTGATGTGCCCTATCTAATAGAAAAACAAAACAGAACAGAACAGTGATGCCAAAATAGTTAAGTCAAAGAAATGAAAGAAGAGTACAAAATATAATTCAAAATGTTCATTCCTATATCATGCTATCAGTTTACATCTAGAGGTACATTACCCACTAGGGCCTGCTTGTTCAAACAATTGTGTACTTTATGTTTGTTATTTGGTCATTAAAACTTCTGTGTAAGTACCTAGGGATCTGTTGGGAGTGGAATTTGCCATTCTGGTTCCCTTTAAAGCTTTTCATTGTCTGTGAAAAAATATATTATATGGGCCATTGGGGCCCATTCCCAAAGATTTCTTCCTTGAGCAAGGGGAAGCCATTGGCAGTGTCATTTACTCCAGGGATATGTGCCTTAAAAAATAAAATGTCAAAAGCGAAATTAGTCACAGGATAAAAATGTTATCAACTCTAGTAGTGCCTGATCAATAGAAATCATAGTATGCTTTTAGGTAAAATTTTTTGTTGTTGTTATTCAAAACGGAGACGTCCAGAATGTTGTATTCTTAGAAATCCTAAATCTAAAACTGAATGAATTTTTCTCTGGATATTGTAAAATTATACATTGCATTCCATTTAATATTACTTCATTTTAAAACATAAAAGTTTATAATTCCCATAGTAGTGTTCCATTATAATACAAATTGCCCACTCATTAGACATTTATAATCATTAATACAAAATTATGGGAGATTTTAAAGTTAAACTTAGTGAAAGCAAAGGAGAAAATGATATTGTGATATTGAAGCAACTCAAATTTTATCAATTTGTTTAAAATAATTTATTTGGTTATAATAAAATTTATTGTCTAAATTTAAAACAATGTTTTTACCATGTTAGCTCATTTTATGCTATTTTTAAGTTCTTTTTTTCCTGAAGACCTCCTTATCATACCTTTTAAAAATACAATCTTTATATAAAAGTATATAAAATATTTAAAACCAGGTTTACAACCGTCGACATGATTAATGAGATAGGTGGTTCATTAAAAGTAAAAGATACCAATGGCACCGTATGGTAGGAGTAGTGAATTATTGAAGACTGTTAATGTTTGGGGATTTTGCTGCAGGGTACTTAGTCATATCTCTGTCCAGATAACAATATCTGCACATTTTCTAGACCAAGTGGTACAACAAAGAATTTTAGAGGAAAAATAAAAAACAACAAAGACACAAGCTTATTATTTTATTCCTATCTGTTAATTTAATTAGAAGACTATTAATTCCAAACTATTAAATACTAATAGAACTTAACTCATCTCCATAGATTGTCAAATTTCTTTTTTATTCCAATATTGTGGTTAAGTAAGGAAAAGTGAAATAATTCATAATTCTCTCATAAAAAATTTTAAATTATTACATATTTATAGGCATTCATATTCAGGTAATGTTTTACTAGCATGACTTTTAATTAAATTTTAGTAGTTTCATCTCAACATGTTATATTGGTATTTTTATTTACTTATTTATCTTTTTTGCAGATTAATATCAGGGTACATACAATTAGGTTACAGTTTTTGCATTTGTTAGGTAAAGTTCAAGTTGTAGTTGTACCCCTCTACATTGGTATTTTTAAGTAATGAAATCTAGATGTAAATGATGAATAAGTAAATTAAATCTAGCTCTTTTGAGATGTCACTTGCCTCCTCAACTAAAACAGAAAAAGAGCATTGAACTGAGATTCAGATGGCCACAACTTTGCTCCTAATTCTGCCACTGAATTGATCATTTCTTTATCAAGCATATGATCAAATTATTCAACACAGAAACATTTAGTCTCCAAACTGCTGAAAAGAGGATACCCTATGAATAAAAAGTAGAAAGTCAGATTTATTTAACTTTTTAATTTTGATATTTATTTATTATATTGTACTATAGTGCCTTGTTAAAAAAAACAGAATGATATGTTTAATTATGAAATTTACTGTTAATAGTCAATTTAAATACTGTTAATAGTCAAAATTTAAAACTTATTAATGATAAAGTGATTTTTAGAAGGCAAGATTTTTTAACATTTTCCTTTTTATTGTCTGTTTTAAGCTTCTACACGCACAAAAAAAAGTTCCTCAAAGTTCAATGACACTTTCCTGGAAACACATTTGCATTTTATACTTGTTTTCTTTCACTATGTAAGTTCTTCCTTTCGTGAATATTTACTATGTTGCGTCGTTTTGTGTTAGGGATGCATCTTGTGAGTTGCATAGATTCAGAATAGATTTAAAGGTTATTTTATTATCATTATTTCTATCCAGTCAGAGAAAAATGTTTTTTTGTATGGGAGCTTAAAATAGACAGTAACAAATTAAATTTTTATTTTAAAAAATTTTTGATAGATATCATTGTAATTACACTTAATGCTTGTATTTAAGAAAAGATAAATGCAAGCCAAATGGTGAATTTTATTAAAACTTTAAGGTTCTGAAGATGAAGTAGTGTAAAAATAGAAGCTGGAACTATTGGCATAAATTTGCAGTGCTAATTAAGTTGTGCTCTATTGGTTCCCATATGGTTTGCTTGTCTGCCATGATCACTGTTCTGTTATCTCTAGGGCTTTAAAGAAGGCATGAAAATACAAAGGCCCATGTACCCATGGCCTAATTAGAATTGTCAGCCTATGCAAAAATTAAGAATTTCACTTCTCTTTTCTATTTTCTTTATGTCAAATTATTTTAAATTTCTGTTTTGAGTGAAATATAAAATGTGACTTCTTCAAGAAAATACCTTTGCATATTGGTAAAAGCAATTAAAATCAAAAATATTGAGAAAGCTCTATTAGGTATAGATGCAGACTGTGCCAGATAATGGAGGATAACTACTGTAATTTGATCCAGTTTTCAAGGAGGTTCTAATAAAGTAGTAGGTATAGATATGTCAATAATTATTATAAATATATGCTAAATCATTATTTTTTTTGCAAGGGGTATAATTGCGTTTGCTTAGTTTAAGTTAAGTCATGAATAGAATGATTTCAATGAATAAAGATTGTGCCCAAAAATGTATGCACATTTTAAGTGATATTATATATTACTGGTCAAAATTAAATTGAAATTACTGGCCAAGTGTACCTAGAAATACTACACACATTCATTTTACCTACAGTCTGTACACTGAAGTCACAGGCTAGAATAAGGCCTTGAAATATGCCTTGTTGGGTGTGCTCCCATCCCCAGCCTAAGCCTCCCATTGCTGCTGCTGCAAACAGGGAATTTTTGTTTTGCACTACAGTTTGGTTTGTGCCTTTTTACCTATGCTATAGTTTGGACGGATCAGAGTTAGTGTTTGCGTGTATTATTCCAAGAACAAAGCATAATGCTAATCTCACACCATCATTATCACACAGGAAGTTCATTAATCATTTAAATGGAAATTCAATTCTGATGGTAGTCCAAAGTATATTTGGCTGTAATTATCCTATTGAGAGATAGTTTAATCTGGTTGGTTCAGAATTTGGGATCCCGAACTGCAGGTGTAAATCCTAGCTCTGCCTCTCAAAATTCTCGTATCTTTGGGAATGTTATTTAACTTTCTTCTGCCTCACTTTGCCAATCTATGAGATTCATAATGGTAAGTCAGCTGTCTCTTAAGGCTGCTGAGAATGAAATGAGTCTCTGAAAGTGTTCAAGACGAGAGCCTAATGCATGGTAGGTTACATTTATCTTTATGATTCTCCAGCATGAATAAATGCTGTCTTATAACATTTCTGGGAAAGGAAATCATTCAAAAATATAGACTGTCATGCACTTATTTTTTTAGTTTTATTTTTATACAAGATAAAAAACTAATTGGTATAATTTAGATTCCTCAAAGAGAAGTCAATCAGTTGGTTATTAAATTAGTCACATATATATATAATATATATATATTTTTAATTATCATTCATTTGTTATTGGTAATGGGCCTTAGTGTCAAAAAATGGGATCCATTTTCAAAAATGAAATTCTTAACATTTTTGTCTGTAGGATACTTCAATTTAAAATCACTTTATTTTATCTCCAAATTTCATGCAACAAAAATCATTTAAATTCAGACATTTCTGGCTCAGCGCCTATAGCTCAATGGGCTAAGGTGCCAGCCACGTACACCTGAGCTGGTGGGTTCAAATCCAGCCCGGGCCTGCCAAACAACAATGACGGCTGCAACCAAAAAATGGCCAGGCGTTGTGGCAGGTGCCTGTAGTCCCCGCTACTTGAGAGGCAGAGGCAGGAGACTAGCTTTAGCCCAGGAATTGGAGGTTGCTGTGAGCTGTGATGCCACAGCACTCTATCCAGGGTGACAGCTTGAGGCTCTGTCTCATAAAAAAATAAAATAAAATAAAATAAAAATAAATTCAGACATTTCTTCATTATGTTTAATAAAAAGATTGTGGGAGATCGATTAATATTCAAATGTGAGAGTTTTCTACTAAAATTAAAGTCATAGGATAATGAATATGTATATTATTTAGCTCTTCACCTAGCAAAATTTAAATTTTTAACCTGATATCTTCATGCTTTTGAATTATTATTAGTGCACATTTTTAAAAAATTGAGTAGCTTTTAGAATAATTCCTATTATATTTTGGTGTTCTTATCCACAGATAGGTTTGCCCAAGACAGGCAAAAGAATTTATCTTTTCTTGGATACTATCCAGATATTTGCAGACTATTGTCACTCTTTCATTCTGTCTTAGTCTTTACTCATATAGTATACCAATTTTAATTCCATTAAGATTACTCATGTGTTAATCTTTTATTCATTCTTATGCTTCCCTGAATCCCCATAATGATTTTAATCTTCCCATTAAAGATACATCCTGAAATGAAAGTAAATGGAGAAATAAAATTTTGTAAGTCAAATGGTCCCAGTGTTTTATAACTTCCTAGAATACGGTAAAACATCCCTGTAAAGTTTCAAAATTGTTCTCACAAAGTAATGAGAAAGTCTCTTGAATGTTATTGCAATCAGGTTGATGAAAATATCTCTGATTGTATCTGAAGCCCGTACACTGTACCCCATGACTGAATTATTGTACACAGATATGATTCAATAAATAAATAAATAAATAAATAAAAAGAAAGAATATATTTACTGTGCTTTGAACTTATTTCAAAAATAATGCCATGAATGATCTCTGCAGCCTACCTAAGATCCTCTCACAGCACACCCGTTGAAAATCACTGCTCTAGAAACTTCTTCTGTGTATCTCAGAATTCTTCTGAGTAACCACATCAACCTTTTGTCTGAATTCTTAGGGACAGGGACCATGCCCAGTATATGGTGGGCACTCGATAAATATGAGTGGAATGCAAAAAGAGGAAATTTGAGTTCTATTCATTCTTTTGTTAAGAAGCATACTTATAGCTTAAGTAAGACTTAATAAGTGTGTTTACAGGTAACCATATTAAAATATCATTCGGGATCCTGTTGAGTGCATAACATGTAAAATGTAAGCCATAGATAGAAATGCAAATATATCTTTCACTGAAGACACAATTGACTATAATGGCTTCTTTAGTTTTAAGAAATGATGAAAGATAAAAATAGAAGACTAATTAGCCTTAATTAACGCACTTGCTTATTCGTCTTCCCTGCTGGTGACACCAGCTTTTGCTCTATCTTTGGAAGCAACATACATGTTTTTAAAGTTGGGACCCTGAAGGCCAGAAGTGCTGAAAGTTCCCAGCGTTAGGCAGAGCCCTCCACCCCAGGAAGTCCGCTGCCACCCTCCCGCATGCTGCTGCTCTCCGCTGGGCGGAGCTGGGTGCCTGTGTGGCCTGGAGTCAGCAGCCTGGGGGCAGCAGCAGTCAAGGCCACGAGCCGGACCATCTCTCCTCCGCGTCCGTTCCTCCTGCATCCGACCCAGCGTGAGATGCTGCAGCGAGGGTGCTCTTACCCCTGCCCGCTGGGACTCTAATCCTGACGCTACTTGATTTCCAGATATTTCTTCTTTGCTCAGCCCTGTAGTTAAGTGGCAGTAAATACCACTTTAGTGCTGGGAGACCGATCATAATAACAACAATAATAATAATAGCTAACAGTTACTGGCTGTTTACAGTGTGTGTGTGCATTAGCTCATGTCATCCTTACAAGAAGCTGTAATGGAGGTTGCAGTATTATGCCCTTCCAGAACAGGGAAGGTGAAGCTTAGGGAGAGGTCCCTTGCTAAATTGGGAGGCTGAGGAGTAGTTGCCTGTCTCTGGAGTCCCTGCTCACTCCATTCCCACCTTTGCATGTTACACTGGATGCAGTTTGGTTAATTTAATCCCACAAATGATTTTTACATTCCCATCACGTTTGAGGTACCCTGTTAGACATCCTAGATGTTTCTAGAGAAGAGGCAAAATTCTTTTTTGCAGTTTTTGGCCAGGGCTGGGTTTGAACCCACCACCTCTGGCATATGGGGCTGGCACCCTACTCACTGAGCCCCAGGCGCCACCATAAGAGGCAAAATTCTTACCTGCATGGATCTTAACAGCCCATGGGACTAGTTTTTTAAAATAATTTTTTATTTTTTTTTCTCTCTCTCTCTTTTTTTTTATTAAATCATAGCTGTGTACATTAATGCAATCATGGGGTACAATGTGCTGGTTTTATATACAATTTGAAATATTTTCATCAAACAGATTAACATAGCCTTCACGGCATTTTCTTAGTTATTGTGTTAAGACATTTGTATTCTACTTTAGTAAATTTCACATGTACCCTTGTAAGATGCACCATAGGTGTGATCCCACCAATCACCCTCACTCTACTCATCCTCCCCTCCCCAATCCCCTTTCCCCATATTTTTGGGCTATAATTGGTTTCGTAGTAGGGCTGAGTATATTCGATAATTTTTCTTCCATTCTTGAGATACTTTGCTAAGAAGAATCTGTTCCAACTCCCTCCATGTAAACATGAAAGAGGTAAAGTCTCCATCTTTTTTTAAGGCTGCATAATATTCCATGGTGTACATAGACCACAATTTATTAATCCATTCGTGGGTCGATGGGCACTTGGGCTCCTTCCATGACTTAGCAATTATGAATTGGTCTGAAATAAACATTCTGGTGCAAATATCTTTGTTATAAAGTGATTTTTGGTCTTCTGGATATATACCTAGTAGAGGTATTATAGGATCGAATGGCAGACCTATTTTTAGATCCCTAAGTGTTCTCCAAACATCTGTCCAAAAGGAACGTATTAGTGTGCATTCCCACCAGCAGTGCAGAAGTGTTCCCTTTTCTCCACATCCATGCCAGCATCTCTGGTTTTGAGATTTTGTGATGTGGGCTAATCTTACTGGAGTCAGATGATATCTCAAAGTAGTTTGATTTGCATTTCTCTGATGATTAAGGATGGTGAGCATTTTTTCATGTGTCTGTAGGCCGTGTGCCTGCCTTCTTCAGAGAAGTTTCTCTTTAAGTCCCTTGCCCACCCTGAGATGGGATCATTTGTTCTTTTCTTACTAATAAGTTTTAGTTCTCTGTGGATTTTGGTTATCAAATATTTCTCAGAGACATAACCTGCAAATATCTTCTCCCATTCTGAGGGCTGTCTGCTTGCTTTACTTACTGTGTTCTTAGGTGTGCAGAAGCTTTTTAGTTTGATCAGATCCCAGTAATGTATTTTTGGTGTTGCTTCAATTGCCCGGGGGGTCCTCCTCATAAAATATTGGG
>CAUYRH010042258.1:0-46138 GCA_963574655.1 Perodicticus potto | reverse complement strand
GAGTTTATGAGTATAAACTCATATGAGTTTATGACAGTTTGAACTTTGTTATTTAATTCAATTCATTGCTTAATTACTGTTTTCCTATGAATGATTATACTGTGGTTAATATGTTAGTATAGCAGTATTCCCAGATAGTTTATTGTTTGTTGGGAGGTTAGGCTTTGGTGGGGGCAGAGTTAATACTTTGCATGAAATATCTTATCTTATAACAGTGAAATTGCTTTCTCTTTTGTCTTGTGACTTTTTTTGAGGTGAAATTTAAGTTTTTGTGTGAGTAGTACTGTATTATACCTATCTTGAGTGTCTTGTTTGTACTGTATCACATCATAACTTTGTTTAATTCTTAATAAACTGTTCACTTGTTTAAAAAAATAATTGGGCATGAAAAGGGATAGCCTACTCATCACACAGGACTGCTGTGGGAATTAGGAGTCTGTGTATACTAGAGATATTTACAAAGCTTTGCAGACTATACAAATGTTAAGCATAATTATACAATTTTCAGAAATGTTCTCACTTGTTAAAGAAAAAAATTACTCAGGGCACTTGCTAAAGATAGTAAAGTAAACTTTATCCAAAGGGGAATTTGCCAAGGGTGTGGGGACCACTACAACAGGGTCCTAAGGATGTGGGAGAGACATTGAACTCAGCTCTGACTTCAGCAAGAACAAGTGGGAATTTGTAACTGAGGAGAAGGGTGGAGGTCAGCGGATGGAAAGTTACCAAGAGGAACATCAGCTATAAGGGAGTTTTGACTCAAGCGCCTCAGCATGATTATTGCTGAAGCAAGTTAGGGAGATGAGCTATCAAAGGTGGTCAGATGCCAAAGGTGGGAAATTATTGCTAAATTAACTTATCAGGATTCTTTCCTGCTCAAACTAGATTCAGCAAGAACAGGGAGGTTAAGCCAAGTTCAGGGCTAGTCAGAAAGGACTCAGGAGTCTGATTAAAGTTTTGATCAAAGAAGAGCATCTTAATCGTTCTTTATCAACACTGTTCCATAGTAATATGTGAGCCACATGTTATTTTCAGTTTTTAAATTCCTAATACGTTAAAAAAAGTAAAAAAAAAAAAAAGGTGAAATGAATGTTATCAATACATTTTATTTAACTCAATATATCCAACATATTAATGTAAATCAAGCAATATAACCAATTTAAAAGTCAGACATTTGTGCATTCTTATTTTTTGTACTGAGTCTTTGAAATCAGCATGTATTTTATTCTTATAGTGCATCCCAATAAAGACTTGCCACCTTTCATATCCTTACTGCTCATTTCGATAGTGTGCTTGTTAGTGTAGCTCTGTACAAAATTGTTTTTTCTTTTTTTCAGTTTTTGGCCAGGGCTGGGTTTGAACCCACCACCTCCAGCATATGGGGCCAGAGCCCTACTCACTGAGCCACAGGTGCTGCCCCTGTACAAATTGTTATCTGCAGAAAGTGAGTGTGTTTGTCTGAGTAAGTTCCAGAGTAATAGACGCTCCAACCTCAGGCAGATCCAGAATATCCCCAACATCTGTATGACCATGTACACATTCTCCTCAATGTTCGCAAACCTTTTCTATTATAATGATGTATCAACATTGAACATTTTGTTCACTTCACATTTATTCCTCCTCTGATAGTCTGGGAGTAGGGACCAAACTGTATTCATCTTTATATTAATTAAGCTAGCAAAAAATAACCAGAACATATTGAGGACTCAATAAATGCCATTTTGTTTAAATGATTTAAAATCTCTCTGCTAGAATATGGATTGGTACAAACTCTCTAGAGGGAAATTTGACAATAGCTCTTGAAATTTGACACAAGCAATTGACCTCTAGGAATTTATGCTCCAGCTGTATTCTATTGAATACATTCTAAGGAATGTGAACAAAGGTTTCCATTGAAGCATTGCTATAACAGCAAAAAGTTAGAGGTTGTATTAATTTATTTAAAAAAGAGATTACTTAAATAGTTTCTTACTGCTTTAATTGAGATATAAACATTATGTATACCATGTCCTATGAAGATTTTTAAAAAAGGACATTATGTATATATTTCTATGAAAACTAAAATTACTGCAAAACTATCCAACCAATTGTTAAGAGTGATTACATTGGGGTTGTAACTGGTGGTCAGGTGTGAGGGATTCTTTGACTTTTCATTTTATGCTTTTTATAGGTTCCTCCCTTCCCTACATCAGTGTGTTATTGATAATGTTAAAGGCAAAGCTAAATTTCTACATTGCAGAATTTTCACCATATGGATATCTTTAATGGTTAATATGGCCTTAAAATATTCGTATCTTTGGTTTCAATAATAAAATAGCCGGGTCTCTATTTTAACTGTTAAAGACAATAGTGAAATGCACATAAATATATTTGTTTCAACATTATGATAATTAAACATTGATAAAAACTTTAATGCCTGGATATAAGAGAATGGTGAATAAACAACTGAACACTCATTTAGGAAGGCATTATAATATTTAAAATTGTACAAAAATTTATAATCTGGGAAAAATTTATAATCTGGGAAATTCTTATTTGTGAAGAAGCATATAAACTATTATATATAAAGTATCGTGTTAAACCATATTAAAGAAAGGATGTGTTAAAAATAAACCTCCCCCAAACTGTAGGAATATATAACACAATATTTGATTTATTAGTTTTGAGGCATTTATTATTTTTGAGTTGCTTTTATCCAGATATTGATAATTGTGTGATAAATTTCCTCGTATTTTAGCTTTTACTCTTTTATTCTCCAATTGATATTCTTTTTCTATTATAAGATTTACACAGGTGACTCACGCACTTATCCTAAGAGATGAGCAAGCTAAGCATGACTCTGTAACAGAGAGGAGGTTGTTGAAGTTGAATGGTGATTCTGATTATGAAAAATAACATGTTTATCCAATTTGTCTTCTCTTTCTTTCCATAATTATGCTCCTGTATGGCCCTACTGGCATTATTTTAAGTAAATTAAAATAAAGAAATCATTATAAATCTGGACACAGATGTTGATGTTGAAGCTGAACTAAGTACTATCCAAAAAGGAGAAAGACACTGTGTCTCAACCAAAAGAAGAATAGTTTGAACAGGTCATCAGCTGTCAACATGGATAGCTACAGCATTTGCTAAGTTGCCTATAATTGTCTAATTATATTCCATCTGGCTATTCTTTTCTGTCTGTATATTGGAACTGTGGAAGCATGGGGAATTTGACAGTATACAAAATCAAGTGACCCAAATTATGAAATGCATGCTATGGATTAGGTTGGCCTATGCTTATATAAAAATTGCAAATCTAAATATTTCTAAAATTCAACTACTTCTCTCTATTTTCTTTGTAATCATCCTGGACCAAACCACTATACTATCCCATTGAATGATGAAGAAACACTGTTCAGAGTAATCTCTAATCACTGACTAGAAACTACTTACAACCTTGAGCAGCATCTTATTGACTTTCTTTTTTAAAAATTTATTATTATTATTTTTTAAACTTAAGTTTTATTAAATCATGACTGTATACATTTATGAGGTGCAATGTGATGACTTGATATACAAGGTCGAATTCTTAAATCAAACTGATTGACATAACCATCACCTCACTTATTTTTCTGGTAAGACAATTATATTATACTCTAGTTGCTTTGAAATGTACCCTTGCATTGTGCACATTAGGTGAGATCCCACCAAATACTCTCCCCCCAATCGCTTTCCCCCTCAACTCCCTTCTCTCTCCTTCTTTCTGAACCATATTTGTGTTTTACTATTCATATGAATGTGCAAGTGATTATATATTGGTTTCATAATAGTATTGAGTACTTTGAATCCTTTTTTCTTGAGATAATTTACTAAGAAGAAAATATTCCAGCTTCATCCAGGTAAACATAAAAGACGTAAAGTCTCCATCTTTTCTCATGGCTGCATAGTATTCCATGGTATATATACATTTGTTAATCCATTCATGGGTTGATGGGTTTTAGGACTGCTTCCACAACTTGGCAAATGTGAATTGGATTGCAATGAACATTCTGGTGCAAAAGTCTTTGTTGTAAAATGATTTTTGTTCATATAGGTAGATACCTAGTGATGGAATTGCAGTATCAAATGATAGGTCAACTTGTAGTTCCTTGATAATTCCCCATACTTCTTTCCAGAAAGTATGTATTAGTTTGCAATCCCAAAGGTACACACTCTGTCTCACACTTGTCTCTCTGTGCTTAGTTCCTACCACTTTCTCGCTTCCTTATTCCATTTTATGTCTATTCAACCTCCCAGTAATTGGAAGCTGCCCTGCTTTCTCCTTCCCCCAAATCACTGATTTCTCTGTTTAATAATGAGTTAAGAGTTAACTAACAAAAAGAACTAAGAACGGAGAAGGAAAGAATGTTCTAAATCAAACCCCCATTTTCAACCTAGATTTCATGGTTCCATGAATCTCTATTCTTTTCTTCTTCAATTTAGTATTTAATTACTTAAATTTCTTTCTTTTCTTTCTTTCTTTTTTTTTTTTTTTTTGAGACAGAGTTTCACTATGTTGCTCTTGGTAGAGTGCTGTAGTGTCACAGCTCACAACAACCTTAAACTCTTGGGCGTAAGCAAATCTCTTGCCTCAGCCTCCTAAGTAGCTGGGACTACAGGCACCCGCTACAAAGCCCAGCTATTTCTTGGTTGTAGTTGTCATTGTTGTTTGGCAGGCCTGGGCTGGGTTTGAACCCGCCAACCCCGGTGTATGTGGATGGCACCGTTAACCGCTGAGCTACAGATGCCAAGCCTACTTAAATTTTTTTTTAATAATTAATTTGTCTCTCTAGCCTTTACCTGTGTGAAGGCAGGTATGTCCAGGCCATGACATATAATAGATAGGAACTAAATAAAATATACATTGATTAAAAACAAAGAAAAACTTTGAGCACTGACTCATGAAGATATCTACCAACCTTGTATATCTAATGATATCCCCTCTACCTATTCTTTTCTGTGACAATTTCTTCCTTTTTTATATGTAAAGTCTGTTTTTCTTATGTTGGGTTATGTGAAAGCTCCGCATTAGGGCTGCACGTGGTGGACAATCTCTAATGGTAGAGTCTGTTTATTTTTCAATACCATGAAGAAACAAACTTAAGCACATTAAGATCGTACAAAGTTTATTTGAGTAGTTAGCAATTCATGAATCGAGCAGTTCCAGACCCCAGGTGGATTGGGGCCCCACTGAAGGGGCATGAGGAGAAAATGTTTAAAAGGTGTTCACAGAAGCAGGACATAGAAAATATGTGATTGGTTAAAGAGGAACAGTAGCTTCAAAGCCTCTAGTCTGAGGCTAATTGATAGCTTCTGGTTGGCTAGACTTAAGTTTTACTTTCCCGGGCTGTGACCATTCCTGCTGAGTTGGTTTGCTCGAGTGGAGACTCAGGGTGCTAGAGGAGCTCCCAGTTAATGATTTTAACAATTTTGATACACAGGATGTTTAGGTCTTCTGGAATCTGAGTGCTGCTGAGTTATTTCAAGATCCTTGAGTTTTTCCCAGGGAGCCACATGTAGTTTCCCGTGTTGTAGCTGCATGCAGAGCTAGAGGCTGTGCGAGAGCATCTCCTGACCAGATCAGGAGGTGCCCTTTTGTGAATTCAAGGCAGTGTTGCCACCTTCTGTGGAGTTGTGCGTGCCACACGCAGCCTGGATTTCCTCTGGACTTGACATTAGGACTGTGGCATCAAAAGAGCTAGAGCGCAAGCAGTGAGTGACACTTGCAGGGCTTAGTCCAGGAACCAAGGACTCACTGGCATGATTTCTTCCAGCAGCAGGAGATAATGTGGGTATTCTTGGCACCTTTGTGCAAAAATCTCAAGAACTTAATCATTATTTGAACTATGAGAAACTTTATGTGTCATCTAAAGAATTGCAAAATCTAGGGCAAAGATTGGGCAGCCAGATGCATTTTGTTCATCCTTTAGAATATTTAAAAATTGCTCAGTCTGATAGAAGAATATGGATGGTCACATTTCCTTGAGAAATTAGAGCAGGCCAAGTTGGCACAGGGCAGTAGTGTCCAGGGGTGACAGGGGCGTCACTCCCTGTTGCAATACGTGGAATCAAGTTAGTCATCTTATGGGCAGTTGTTTTGTGACCCTTTTCCTAATACGACTACCTAATTTCACAGATGAGGAAACCAACTCTTTTCTAGGGATAGTTTAGGGGACAGAGAAAAAAGATGAGATGCACTGGTCACAGCAACACAGCCAGCTGGGGGTCGAGCTGGGATCGAGCCCCCAGTCTCCTTCTTTTAGCCGTGTCACATGGCAGGCATCTCTGTTAAGAATCTACTGTGTTAGAGGGTAGCAGACGGGATACTCCCACTCAGTTATTTCACCCGAGAGGATAAATAAAGTCAAGCTGCTTATAAAGGGGGAAGAGCAACTGGTCTTGTAATTATGTCTACATTGCACACAGCGTCTTCCAGTGCCAAAAAATAGCAGTCACAAATCAAACCGAGTTAGAATACTCAGTGTGAAGCTGTCTCATCACAAAATCTTCTTCCTACTCCCCCTTTTCTTGGGTTACATTGAACCCAACCACGCACATTAAGCACATGAGCAGGGTTACAAGTTGTTTTCACAGGAAATCTTTCCTTCCTTCTTCAGTTTACCTAAAAGGATGGGAAGCTGAGAGGGGCGTTTGCCAGAATACACACACACGTCAAAGTATATATTTATACACTGCACATACCCATACACACATATGTCTGTAAAATGATATGTGCTCGCTACAGCATCTGGCTTTCTGTGAAGTCCTGACCTCTGCTCCCTGACATCTGGGTTGGCTCAGAGTTTAGAGGAAGACTTGCAAGACTCTCCGAAGAACATATGTTTCTAAGCAGTCATTGGTTTTCTATCCACTTTTTTTTCAGGGGGAGCTGTAAAGGGTTACCACCTAGGGCCTTGTACTGGTAGCCCTGCTTCCCTGAGGAATTTCTCATACTTGAAGGATTCATCTACTAAAGACAGGCTTGGTGTGAAAAATCCTGCTCCGTAATCTCCCGTCTCCTCCCTCCCTCTCCAACTTGCCCACAAAAGCATTGTTAATATTTTACTTTTTAATCGCTTATGTTCTTTCTGTAGACTGTCGTATCAGGTAAAAGGGTTTAAGAACTTTGGACAAAAGACAGCTTTATGGCTTTCATTGTTTCAAAGTAGCAGATGAAAGAATTCAGGGGTAATCCAAGATGCTCTGAATCTTCAGCACCTTGGTGCTCTCACTTCTATAAACTCTGCCTGAATAGATCTGACGGGGAGGGTTTGGGAAGGTCCTCCTTGCATGAAATAGTCTGCCAGCTTCCCCTGCCGCAGCTCCTGCACACAGGCGGGAACTAAACAGCAATGATAAAAAAAGATGCTACAATTTCTTTTGTGCTTTTGTTTTGGGGGGACATCATGTACTTGATGTGCTAAGTGGCTACGTGATAGTATTAATATAACAATAACAAGTTAAGAAACATATTTAAATCAGTATGCTTTAGGGAGGCACAGCTAGGCCTCTGGAAGTTTTACAGAATATAGCTGAACCTTTCTACAAGCCGACCACCCAGGGGACTGTGACAAACTGGGTAACATATGGAGGAGGTCGACATAAGGAACTAGACCTACTGTCCTAATTCGGACACGAGGTACATGTCCAGCCTATAAAAATCAGGTCAACTAGAGGAGGTGGTCAATGTACGGAGGAGGTCAACTATGGAGGTTCTGCTATAGTTAAATTCCATTAACTTTTCCTGACACTGTTGGATTCCACCAGCTGACAGTCTGGCAAAGGAAAGGAAGGAAGTTCACCAATTCTGTATTTAGGGCTTGCGGGATACCTCATGTTTAACCCACCTCCTTTTCCACTCTTCCAGTCTTTCCTATCTCATTAAAATCCTTGGAGAGTTCCTTGGTTTCTCTTTCTCTTGGAAACCACAATTCATAGGACATGCCACTTGGCTTTCTCCACAAAATCTCAACAGATTCTGGCAAATTCTACTAAATGTTTTTACTTCCATCTGCCTTTTAATCCCAGGTCTGAAGAAGGTGAAGAAGGTAGTGAGAAGTCTTCTGTAGCCTGGACTCCTCGTCATTGCATCTTACCTGGTCTTTTTTCCTAGTTACCCACTTAAAATCCATTCCTGAAATAGCAGCTAGAGAGAACCTTTTAACATATTTGGCAGACCACACTCTCCTTTATCCTTTGATGGTTTCCTGTCTCACTCACTATGAAAGTTCGACTTATAACCTACAAGGCTGTAGATGACCAGCCCTCATTTTTCCTTTCTCCTCATCTTCCACATGTCAGAAGGACTTCTCTTTCTACGTTCAGGTCACTTAGAAGTGACCCAGGAGACCTTCCCTGACCCATGGACACTAAGTTCACTTTGCCCCAGCTCTGCATAGCCTCAACCTGCTATATATTTTCTTTTTCTTTCTTTTTTTTTTTCCTGCAGTTTTTTGGTCGTGGCCGAGTTTGAACCCACCACCTCCTTTATATGGGGCCGGTGCCCTACTCTTTGAGCCACAGGCATCACCCTTTCTTTTTCTTTTCTTTTTTATGGGTTTTGTATGTGTGTGTGTATTTTGTTTTTATAGCACTTAAACATCATCTGACATATTATGTATTCTACTGCCTACTAGTTTATCTTCTCTCTCACCAGAAAATGTATTTTATGAAAAGAAGGGCTTGGTTTTATTTGCTATACCACTGGTTTCTTGTATACTGACCAATTCACAGTCATTGCTTAATGGACATTTATTGAATGGATAATGAATTGGATTGGCCGAGGCAGGTGGGAGTTCAGAGCCAAGGTAGATTTAATGGAAGAATATGCAGGATGCTATTTGCTCTGGTCTGGAGAATAAGAAAAGTGGGAAATGGCTGAAATTGAGACTTGAAAGTTTCAAAGCCAATAAAGCAGGACCAGGTTAAGTTATCAATTCAGGAACTGCAAGGTGGTTGGCAGAATTTAGGCTAAAATTCATGTGATACTGACATAACTTTTATTGCACTTTGTTTAAAGCTTTTATTTAAAACTTTGTTTTCTCTGGCTGCAAAAACAAATTACCATGAACTTTGTGTCTTAAAACAACAAAAGCTTATTCTCTCCTGGTTGTAGAGGCTGCTGGAAACCTGAAACCAGTGTTAGTAGGGCCACGCTCCTTCTAGAGACTCCAGGGAAGAAATCTCCCTTGGTCATTCCAGCTTTTGGTGACTGAGGTGTTCCATCACTTGTGTTGGCGTAACTATCGTCTCTACCTCTGTTTCATGTGATTCTTCTTCTCTGACTTTGTGATTCTTCTCATCTTCTTATAAAGATTAGCAGTCATTTGGTTCAGGGCCTGCCCTAATCCAGTAGAACCATATCTTAATTATACCTACGAAACCTTGTTTCCAAATAAGGTCACATTCTCAGGTTCTGGGAGGTCTCAAGTTTTTGGCAGGATACTTACTATTCAAGACACTGTAATACTCCAGGTCTTTATATGGCTTTTGTCCTTACAATTACTCTCTGAGATAGACACTAACGTTGGCAATATTGTACAAACACAGAAGCTGAGGCTCAGAGAACTTAATTTCCTAAGGTCATATAGCTGGTAAGTAGATTCATACCTAAGTGTTGTATGTCAGACTCCACAGTCCATACAGCCTGATCCTTTAACAATACCATACTGGCTCCAATTCCACCACAATGTGATCAGAATATGTCTGGTGGTTAGGAAAGTAATGACTTACTTTATTAGTTTGCATTCCCACCAGCAGCATAAAAGTGTTCCCTTCTCTCCACATCCACGCCAGCCTCTGTAGGTTTGAGATTTTGCGATGTGGGCCATTCTCACGGGGTTAGATGATATCTTTGGATTTGCATTTCTCTAATAGACACTTACACTAGACTATTTATTGCAGCTCAATTTATAATAGCCAAAACGTAGAAACAGCCAAAATGACCACCAACCCGGAAATGGATTAACAAGCTTTGGTATATGTATACCATGGAGGACTATTCAGCCATCAAAAAAGATGGAAACTTTACATCTTTTGTATTAACCTGGATGGAAGTGGAACACATTATTCTTAGTAAAGCATCACAAGAAAGGAGAAGCAAGAATCCCATGTACTCAATTCTGATATGAGAACAATTAATGACAATTAATGACATGCTAGGGGGTGGGGGAAGGGGAGAGCAAAGAGAAGGAAAGAGGGCTGGGGGAGGGGAGTCATAGTGTATGACACACCTTTTGGGGGTGGGACATAATTATAAGAAGGCCTTTACCTGACAAAGGCAATCAGTTTAACCTGGTTCTTTGTACCCTCAATGAATCCCCAATAATAAAAAAAAAGAAAGAAAAAAAGACTTACTTTAGTAGTCCCATGTTTCAAAACATAGAACTGCAGATATAGCCAACATTTATGACTGCTCATGGCCCTTTACAAGTCGCTGAACAAATGCCAAGTGTCCAGAAGATGGGCAATACCCAATCCCATATTATAATTGTCTAAGTCAATCAGCATCCAGAGAAGCTCTCTCTTGGAGTCTACGAGAGAATAGCAGAGTTCAAGCAAGACAAAGTTCCTCAGAGGGGCCCTGAAGAGTAGCCACAAGAACAATCTTGGACAGAGTGTAAAACTCAGAGTAGTTGTCAAATGAGCTTGGGCCACCACGGGATCTGCTTGAGGCTAGAACACACTCCAAAGGAAAAACAAATCATCACAGCCCAGCAATGGTCACATATCTGCTCAGAAAGACATTTTCACTGCTTGAATTTATTTGTAATAGGAAGACAGAAAAATTATAGCTTATCATGTTTCTATTTTCTGACCCTTTAAATAATGTGCATGGCAACTGCAAGCAAGATTTTTTTCATGATTTCCCCAGTGAATGACTCTGCGACTTTCCAGCCTGGGAATATATTTACTTGAGTGATCTCAATTTTCTCCTTGGCTTGCATTATCTTTCACCAACCCCCTGGCCTAGAATTTACTTTTGGTGGAAAGCCAGTGGGTGAACAAAAGGGTTTAAGAATTTAGTCTTTGTTTAGTTTCCCCCTTTCTAGGAATTTAGGCACAAAATGAGATTTTTTAATTTTCTGAGCTGATAATCTGTGTCTGTCTGTCTATAGCTTCTGTCATCTCTTCTCCTCTTACCTCTTCTTCCCCTTATCTGGCTCTGCCTCCTCCTTCCCTCCTTCACTCTGCATCTCTCCTCCTCCCTCCTGTTTTCCATCTTTCCCTTTCACTCCAGCCTCCACCATCTTTATCTCTCTTGCCTCTTCCTCCAGCCTTTCTTAATCTTTTTGATATTTGTTAGATCCCTGTGGCCTTATTAAGCAAAGCAATTAGGGTTTTCTTTTTCTAATGTCTCAAAAACTATTATTTCCGCCGACTCCCTACTTTCTAGCATGCATTGATGCCAAGACTATCTAGAGTTTATTCTGCTAAGCGAATTAATGGAGGCTTGCAGGCACAAACTCCGTCCGTTTCCTTCCCAGCGCCTCTGGCCTAAGCCTCGGTCCACACCCATCCTTTCCTCTCTCTCTGGCATTTCAGAGGCAAAGTCTCTGTCTCTGTCTTGACCCTATGGGAAATGACAATGTGCCAATGTTTCCAGCAGCAAGAAACATTTCCAAATATCACTGATGTTAAAAATCTTCCCCTAAGCCTCATTCTAGATGAGAATGGGCACTGTTGCTAATAGTATTCAAACATTGTTTATGTGGCTAAATTGAGACACAAGTTATGCTTCCATCACAATATATGTAGTACAGTGGTGACAATGAGACCTGTGACATTTTGTACAGCTGATGATTAGAAATTATGTGCAAGAAAAATGTAAAGCATAATATACAGTCATGCATTGCTTAATGACAGGGATGCTTCTATGCAGGCCTATCAGGTCAGGATCATCTGTCACTGTCATCCACCTCTATGGCTTGTCCCACTGGAAGGACTTCAAGGGCAGTAACACACAGAGTTATCTTTCAGGATAACTTTTGTCCTAATTTTTTAGGACAGCCTTGAAATACCATGAAATATTTGCTTGAGACTGTTCTACACTTTAATGTTTTTATAATTAAGAGGGGGGAGCACACTGTCAAAAGTATAATGTGGACAAGCATTAAATAATAAGTTGTATATACTTTATTTTTATGGCAGTATAGGAGATTTGCTTACACTGGCATCACAATGTCACTCAGGGACTGCCTATATTTAATAATAGAATTACAGTCAAATCTAGTAGTTAATTTAACACAACTATATTTTACTATGTCAGTGTAAATTCACATTGGTTATCAAGGTTATGTGATGTTATGATGATGGGCAAAATGTTCAACTGTTCTGAATGGGCTGAATGAAAATAGCCTTTCTGAACATCATCCAAAAAAAAAAAAAAAAAAAAAAAAAAACTCCCCAGCCTTCCTCCAACAACTGTCATTCTTGAAATAGCCAAGTTGACTTACTGTCCCTACCTCCCTATTGCCATTTCACTCCTTAGATGCTGATTTCTGCTTTTCCCATCTTAATCTACCATCCTTAAAAATCTGCTTTGGAGAAATGAATCAAGCATCTGCTGTCAAAACATTGGATATCTTTTCTAGTTTCCCCAAATTAATAATATCTCTTGAGTTTTCTACATAAAAAGTTTGATGCTTTTTAATAACCAACCACTCCAACTTTCTTAAAACTCTTTCCTTCCTCACCTTACAGGATGCAATTTTCTCCTGGTTCTTTGGATTCTGTGAATTTCCTGTCTCCTTCTCAGGTTTCCATGCAGCTTCATCCAATTGGTTCCATTTCCTAAGATCTGGTTCTGGTGATGCCCTCCTTGATCTCCTCTCCTTGTCCTCCCATCCCCTCATCCCCTCCTCCCTTCTCCTCATGTCACACTGGTTTGTCTCAGGTATTCCCAGGACTTCATCATTACCTCTGGGCTGATGTTTCCTGAGCAGCTCTCAACCCTGGTTTTCTTCCTAAGCCTCAGTCCCCCTTTTTTATTGTTGGAGATTCATTGAGGGTACAAAGAACTAGGTTATGCTGATTGCATTGGTTAGGTAAAAGCCGTCTTATAACTGTGTCCCTCCCCCAAGATGTGTGTCACACATCATGAACCCCCCCATCCCTTTCCTTCTCTCTGCTCCCCCATTCCTCCACTCCCTGCCATGTACTAGCATCAATTATCCTCATATCAGAGTTGAGTACATAGGATTCTTGCTTCTCCATTCTTGTGATGGTTTACTAAGAATAATGTATTCCAGTTCCATCCAGGTTAATATAAAAGATGGCTGAATCAAAAAAGATGGAGGTGTTCCATGGTATACATATACCACAGCTTGTTAATCCATTTCTGGATTGGTGGGCATTTAGGTTGTTTCCACAATGTGGCTATTGTAAATTGAGCAGCAATAAAGAATCTAGTGCAAATATCCTTATCATAAAATTATTTTTTTTCTTCTGATTAGATGCCCAGTAATGGGATTGCAGGATCAAATGGGAGGTCTAGTTTGAGTTCTTTGAAGATTCTTCATACTTCCTTCCAAAAAAAGGTTGTATTACTTTGTAGTCCCACCAGCAGTGTAAAAGTGCTTCTTTTACCCTCTGGTCCCTTTTCTCCACATCCAGCCTATATGCTAGGTATCTTGACCTGGATGCTCACTAGACATTTCAGTGGCACAATAGCCAAAGCAAGTTACCTCTGATTTGGAAAATCTACTTCTCCATAAGCATTTCCTATCTCACTGAGTGACAGCACTAGAACTCTTTCCTCCCAGGTTAGAAAATGCTGACAACTTACTCCTCTACTCTCATTCTGGGATTTCCATATTTGCACTGTCCAGAGGACTATATACAACTGCTGGTTCTTTGTAAAATCCTGAGCTGGCTCAGGCTTTTGCACTGGTGTGCTGAATTGTTACAATGGCCATTAGATTAGCCTTTATGCTTCTTGACTGGACCTTCTATTACATCTTTTAAATCCTGCTGGAAAATGCAAATCAATCACATTCAAATATCCTTAGTACTTTCCCACTGCTTATGCATGATGTAAAATAAGGTCCAAATTAAAGTTTTAGACATGATGTGAGAGTATCTGGCACCTAAGCGAGGCTCAGTAAGTTACTATTGTGTTAATGAAGGAATACAGAAACTGAAGACCTATGGCAATTTAGCCAGACTGTTGTCCCATTCACTCCTATGAAGTCAGTCACTCACAGAAATGTGTGACATAGCTATTTATGTTACCTGAGCACTCATACCTTCAGAAAGCATGCGAATTATAACAGTTATCCAGAGAAGCAGAAAAAAGTGTGCATTTCACTAGTGTTATCACAAAACCAAGGGGCCCAGTACCATTTGGAAACCAGAAAGGGACACCATGTGTTAAAGGCAGGAACAGGGGATTCAGGTATGTAACGGCTTTGTGCATTTTACCCAATTATTTTTGTGGTTCAGCAAACATCGATTAAACATTGACTATGTGCCAGACATAACATTGAGAACAAAATAGCAAATAAAGCACAGAATCTCTCCTCAAGGAACATAAAGTCTTATTAGCTAGGCAGGCCAAGTGTACCAGCAATTATAATGCCACGTGCCTACTGTCATGCTTGGGGTAGGTGTGCACAAATGCACATGGCAGAAATGCCAACTGGGAAACTCTAGAGACACTTCCAGAAGGAAACATCCCTTCAGTCAAATGGTGTGCATGCTCTATAGCCTTTAAAAGATGCACGGTGACGTCTTACAAACCCATCCTTTCGGTCTTGTCGCTTTCAACTCCTTGCTTCATTGGGCAGGGTCTGTTCAGTTTTCAAGTGTGCCCAATTCTTTTTCCTCATGATTCTCAGCTTCGCAGCTCTCCCATAATTTGGAATGTCTTTCTCCCGCTTCACTACGTGAGAGCTTCTACTACAGTGTTCTCATCTGCAGACTGTGGGTGCAAATCGTAACACCACTCTTTCCCATGTGGGTGATTCAGACAGCATCTTTAATTTCTTTTGTTTCTCACTTTCCTGATACATAGAATGGGGAATAATAATGTCACTTACCTCATAGGTTTTTGTAAGATTCAAATGAATTACTAATACATGTAGAGGCTATGAATAGTGCCTTGTGGAAACTTAGGCTGTCATCAAAAGAAGCCCATTGGAAATACATAGGATGTGTAGTATGTCCTTAACAAATTGAGGTTAAGTGTAAATCTCACTGTGATGTCTCACAGGCAGGGTCAACCACTCATCTCTTTGGAAGACCTTGTGTACTCAACTCACATGTCTAGGAATCACTTTGCGGGTGGGATTGGGACAACATGAGATGATCCCCAAGAGATCCTTCAGTGACACCCCTGTCCTTTTATTACCTGAAGTGGGTCTTCAAAATTAAATACATCATCATCGACATTAATACAGAAGCCCCTTCCTTGCCTGCCACTTTCGATCTCTGCCTCCTTTGGCAAGCCAGGGAAAACTGCCTGGAAGAATATCTGAATCAGATAATTATACCTGTTTTGCTTCATAGTATAATTGTGTGGATCAGATAACATAATATCATATGCTAAAGTATTCTATAAATAGGGGATTTCAAACTTAATTGTCAACCAGGTCAGGCAGATAACATAAATAAATGAAGCGGCCACAGACAACATCCCCAGCCTGAAAGGAAAAGTAGTTTTGAGCTTCAACAAATCTTTCATGGTTATACCAGCCCTGATTTTTCAAGAAAGTTCAGAAATCCCAAATTGCATACGAAACCCCATGCTTCTTAATGATAGTGATTAATTCGAAATTAATTCACCTTGTGAGAGCTGAGCACCCTCATGTGTCCTGTGGACCAGCAATTTACAGGCTGTTCTCCAACTTGTGAAAAAATAGACATATGTAAGTGATGAGAAGAAAGCTCATTTTTTAGGTGTCTTTATGTACTATCTCATTTCATTAGTCCTAAATATGAAATATTAAGCTTAAGCTAAGATTCAGATATAGAAGAAAGTATCCAAAAAACGGATGATTGAAATTTATACAACCTAACTTACAAAAGATTAACCTTTCTTTTTGGTTTAGGGAGACTGGGGAACACTGGCACATGTGTTTTGTTTTGTTTTGTTTTCGAGGGAAAGGGAGACGTTAGACTGGTTGCTGACACCCAGCATCTTCAGACAGAGGAATCAGTCTCCATTCATTTTTGCCCTTTGGACCTAGCCACAGTAAGATTCCTAGAACTTAGATAAGTGGTGGACCCAAGTGAAAACTTTGAGGTTTTAGATTTCAAATCAATTAGCTTGCTTTTCAAAACCAAAGTAACTGCATAGTCTCTTGGAGGGTTTTCTTGTTGAGAATACATATCCTGAGCTTTAACAACTTAATTCAATTTTGGAATTCTAAATGTGCTATAAAATAAAAACAACATCACCCAAGTAAAAACATATGTAATGTTAATGAACCAGTTTTGGAAATACTCTGCTTTGGCTTCTATTTGTTGTTTAGCATAGTAAAGCTTGATTAATTATCTTAAACCAACCAAACTGAACTGTTAATTGCCTAGATTTTTTTTCATGTCAACTGTCAAAAATGGTCCAAGGAAACAAATTAATTTCATATATATATATATATATATATATATATATATATATATATGGACCTTGGGACATGTTCACACTAAGCTCAAATGTTTATATCTGTTTTGTATATAATTTTAGGCAACATAGTCGAGAATTATTAATACTCAGAAACACTAAAATCAAGCTTCAAGCCTTAAGGGAGAAAATGTACTGGAGTTGACTGCTTAAGGTGGGAAGGTAGATGAGTCATTACTAAAAATAAACTAACATTCCAACTAAGAGACCATGACTAGTCAACAAACAAACAAAAGAACAACAACAAAAAAATAACAAAAATCAGTGTCTATAGTAAATTGAAAAATATTTTTGGTTAGTCCTTCATTAACTGGGAAATATAGGTAACTGTAACTTTCCATTGAGTACATTTTGTTTAAGTAAATGAACTGTATCCTACTGTCCTTCAGCCCCTTAGATTCAGATTTAATTCATAATTTAAGCACATCTCCAATGTCAGGTTTTGAGCTAGGTGCTCTCAAATATGGCATATATTAATCCTGAGAACAACTTTGAGACAGCCACTGGATGAAGAAGTACAAATTTAAACTTTGAATATCTGACGACGCAGTTGAAGGACAGCTTATCTTAGAATTATAAAAACCTGAGTCCAGTCCCATGTTGATTATCTATATCCCATGAATATTCGGGTGATATTTCAACCCATCCAAGGTTGGGTCATCCAGTTTCAAGGAGAAATATAGTTTGCAAATCTTTATCTCAGAGTTGTTTTGAGATTAAATGAGACTAATTGTGAATATATAAGTAACCATAACATATTTTTCTTACAAAAGTGAGTTAATTTTAACTTATCTCTCCACTTTCCCACATGCAATTAGAAATCTTAGACAAAAGCCATTCTCACTTTCCTTCAGTCACGTCAATGCTGCAGATGAACAAGGGTGACATGGTCCTGTTCTCAGGAGTGTGTACTGTACTCAACAGAAAAGGATGATACTGAGATGGAAATAGATTGGATGCTGATCTAGTTAAAGATTACTAGATTATTTCCTACCTAGAAAATCCTTCAGAGATGGACTCAAGAATTTTATCTGTGAAACTGTAGTTTTGGGGCTCTGATTTGCACTCACTTTGGAAAGGAGCCTAGACATTCTGAGTCTGCATAAGATGAAGTGCTCAGTGTAATAAAATAAGTAGCAGCAGCACAGTCTCATAGCACTTACTTTGTGCCAGGGCATGTCCTCCCAAATAATTGTCACAACATCCTTCTGAAGTAGGTCCCATTATGATATCCATTCTACTTGAATGGAATTGGGAGGCACAGAGGGATGAAGTAGTAGCTCTTCCTGACATTTATTAATGTATTAAATACAATAATCACTGTGCTAATCACTTGACATTAATTTTCCCATTTGACCTAAATTTTCATGATAGCCTCACAAAATAGGCACAGAAAGCTAAATAACTTTTGCAAGGCCATACGATCCTTGAGTTGTTGAGTTGAGACTCAAATGCAGCAATGTTTGAATTTAAAATGAACTCTATTAACCATCTCCTAGAGATCTTAAACCTATGCCAGGCAAACAATTACTTCAGCAAGTGATTCAGTGACTGATTCTACTGAATTTATGGAATCTCACTGTTGTTGGTGCTGTATTTATTGGGTCTACAGAGGTGATGCAAAGTCTTGCTGAGCATGATGGTGTATGGCTGGCCCTAGGCTGAGTCTCTGGGTTTTAGATCCTCTTCAGAACATACCTGAAACATATACGGATTCAGGGGTTGGAGATCGTCTGCAGAATTATCAAAGTCACCTTAGAATTATTTTATTTATTTAATTTTTGTATTGCCTATCTTCCAGCTCCAGACTCTGCCTTTTGACCTCCAGAC
This sequence comes from Perodicticus potto, assembly GCA_963574655.1. Taxonomy (NCBI): domain Eukaryota; kingdom Metazoa; phylum Chordata; class Mammalia; order Primates; family Lorisidae; genus Perodicticus; species Perodicticus potto. The sequence goes on along the minus strand of CAUYRH010042258.1, from coordinate 27,666 downwards.
TGGACCTTTCTAAATCTTCTAGATCAGACTATTTATCATGACTTTTGGGGAAAGGATAATAATCTAACTCAAACTTTTGAGATTATTTTTGTCTTAGGAGTGGGTTGAATCAAGAAATAAAGGATCTAATACTTAAATGTGAAGTGCAAAGAAGGATGATAACCAGTTCCTGCCTCAGAGTGCTTACAGTATCTGAGCAGAAGAGATAAGCATTGCAAAGATCTAACCATAATGCATGTTTTGATGTGATGCTCTATCATGGGCTACAAAGGAGTGCACTAAGAGTACAGAACAGAGAACATTTCCAAGGTACTAGACAGGGGTGCCTTTAAGGGATGGGACTTTATTAGGTCATATGAGAAGAAAAACAATTTAGATACATGTGGAAAAGGCTGGGAGGTAGTGATGGATAAACAGTGCAGAAATAAGAGGTGCTATAATTTAAATATTTGGAAGTTTTTTGTTAAGGGAACAGGAAGGAAATGAGTATTTGCTCATGACACTCTAAAGAGAAGAGGTTTGCTATATGGTTTACAGCAAATCTCACTACCTCACTTCAATCTTAAACTAATGTCATCATCACCACCAATCTTCAGAAGAGGAAAATGAAAAAACAGCAAGTTGAAGTTATTTGACCACAGCTATAGTTGCAGGTAAGAAGCAGAAGCTTGAATTAATACCTGCACAGGGTTTGCAAGTTCCCTCAATTTCCTGTGTGGTCTATACTGTGGAGTAGGTGAATAAGTGCTGACCAAAGAGCCAGCATCATTGCATGGCTATTCAGAGATTCATTTCTCATGAAGTGTGGGTTGCTCACTTAGTCACTGTCTCTTTTCCACTAAAATAAGTTTTTAATTATTTGATGAGCTGCTGAAGAACAACAACACCCCAGCATAGGCCAGTGGCCCTCAGGGTCAGAGAAACACAGTCTAGATATGCCATCCTGCCCCATTCTTACTGCTGTACTGCTGTGTACAGGCAGTTTATTCACCATAGCTTCTGGAACAAGGATCGTTCAAGAGTTTGGGAGCCACTTACAAGGAAATATTTCCCAGTAGAAGTGAAAGAATTAGCTCAGTTTCAAGCCAGAGCACTGAAAACTTCCTGGATGACTTTATAAATCATTCCCATAGTATCACTGAAATCTTAGAGTTAGAAGGGACTTCTATATTCATTTCTTCCTATTCTGAAATTAAAGCAGGGATTTGCTCTAATATTAACTCCAGAAAGTTGCCATCCTTGTATATTTCCAGTACCACATAGCTCATGACTTAGCCATGGATATTCTTCTGTTTTTTTTATATATATTATTTTGTTTTTTATATATTATTCTATTTTTCATATATATATTATTCTTTTTTTTTAATATATATTATTCTGATAGTTGTGGACTACCTTCCTTTCAGAAACTGTGTGTGTCCTCCAGTCCATCTCAAACTGCCAACTAGGCAGATTGGAGAAAATTGCAAAAATCCAGAAATACTACAAAACACAGATAAAAATTGGGCCTGATCATTTCTGTAAATAAATGTTCATGTGTTTGAGAAACAGTTTATCTCACATGTTAAGAGCATGTTCTTTGCAATCAAACTAATCTGGATTCAAACCCTTATTTCAAAATTGACTTTGGTAAGTCACTTTGAATCTCTGCAGACTGAGTTTCTTCATCTTTAAAGTGGAATGATGATAGGCACTTTGTTAAATTGTTGCAAATCTGAAATATAATAATAATAATAATAATATCAGAAGTGATTAGCATAGTGACAACAAAGAGCAAATCCTCAATTAATGATAGTCGTAGCATAAGTTCTCTATGAAATCTCCTCTTACCCCTGGTGGCCCTGTGGTATATCCGTTTGGACTCTTCATTTGTGTTTCATGTTTACAGCAAATCAGGGAGGCTTTTGCTCTAAGATGGAGCAAACGAGGTTTTCGTTGGGGATAAAAGGATGAATGGAATGGAGACTCTGATGCTTTAAGCCTCCCTTTGTGACCAGGGCATCATTTCACAGTGTGAGCACAGATCACCTGCACTTGTTAAAATAGAGATTCTCAAACCTTTCTCCAGACCTATAAATCTGAACCTCTGGGGGTGAGGCCTTGGGATCTCACTATTGGCCAGCATCCACTCCCACCTTCCCATGTATAAACACACTCCTGTTGTTTTCAGACAATCTAAGTTGTAGAAGTGTTAGGACAGAGTACATTAAAACAGCACTCTACTGTGTTTTTCCTGGAGAGGAGTAATATAACTATATTACTATAACTTCCCCTTTTTGAACTCAAATACATTTGACTTTTAATACCCTTGGACCTTCAAAGTAAAATCAACCCTGGGCTATTTTGGAGTAGTTTACACTTTTTTTTTTTTTTTTTTATGAGAGTCTTACTTATTGACATAACCACATTTTAAAGAAATCTCTACTTTCCCAGAAGAGTGTACATTCTTAGATTTTGTACATTCTTAGATCCTGTTAAGTCTTGCTGCCTCGTGACAAGTTAATTATCCCCTTCTCTGCATAACTTGTTTTTTCTGGCATTCATTTTTGAAAAAGTTTTCCTAATTATTTTAGTTCAAGGAACACTGACATGTGGCAGAGTTAAGTATTGAGTGGGTAGAAGTAGTGGTCTTCCCAGATTTTTAGACATAGCGTCAACCCCTGAAAAAGGAAGTGATTTTGTTAAAGAGTATCTCTTACTCTGTTTTGTGCTGCTATAAAAGAATGCCTGAGACTGGGTAATTTATTAAAAAAGAGGTTTATTTAGTTCATGGTTCTGTATGCTGGGAAGTTCAAAGACACATCCTAGGCTTCTGATCATGGCTTTTGTACTGTGTCACCACATGGTGAAGAAGGTAAAAGAAGGAGTAACACATGAGGAGAGGGAAAAAGCAAAGAGTTGTTCTAGCTATGAAGGGTCTCGCTCCCTTGGGAATTAATTCATTCTCGAGAGACATGATCCACTTGTGACAGCAAGCACACTCCCATCCAGGAAAACAGCACAAAGAGAGCCATCTGTGAAGGATGTGCCCTTATAAGACGGACACCTCCTTCTATGCCCCATCCCTCAACAACACCACCCTGAGGATCATATTTCAGCATGAGTTTTGAGAGGGACAAACAAATCACATCTAGACCATAGCAGGCTAGTAAGTCAAATTTGATGCAGACTCACAAGACAGAAAAATTAATTCAAGATGGTTCATGGACCTAACTAAGCGTGACAGCTAAGCCTGTAAAGCTTCCATAAGAAAAGATAGGTAAATATCATCACAAACTTAGGACAGGCAAAAATGTTATGGAGAAAACCCAGAAATTAACATTACAATGAGATATACACACACAGGAGTAGCTAAAATAAAAAAAAACTAACAAATATTGCCATGGATGTGGAACAAGAAAGACTAACAATATTGCCGTGAATGTGGAACAACAGAAATAGTCATATGTTGCTGTGGAAAAGGAACAAATGGTACAACCACTTTGGAAAACTATTTAGGTGTTCTTAGAGCACCAGTTAACTTTAGCAGTTAAACCTACTATGCACTAAACCTACTCTCTGATACAGCAAATCAGTTTCTAATTACCTAATTAGTATTACCTATTGCCTCACTTTATAAATGGAACATTTATTAGTAGATTAACTGTAGTCTTGAGGTAATCTCCTGGGGGAAGTATTAGTAAAACTAATACTTCCTTCCTTGGAAAGTATATGAATGCCAGGTGTAGTAAATACCACCAAGTTTCTCTACGTTATGGAGATTGTTTTGCAATCATTTGAAAAATATTAGCTCTCTAGTCAAGCCCCAAATATCAACGCTTTCTTGCTATCCTATGACAAAAAAAAAAAAAAAAAAGGAAAGAAAAAAATCACAAAAAATGTTTTTGGCATTAATTTGATCACAGTCATGTAGAGATGTAACCAGTGCCCTGTTTTTCAATGCCCCATTTTGAAATTTTCCTGCCTGTTTCTTAATGAGGAAATACTGATATTTACCTTCCTTCTTTTCACCAGAAACTCCTTTGCACAAATTTCTCCTAATTATGTTCTTGTTTAGAAGTTCCAGAGGCTGAGTCTGGAAACAATCCAGACCTCCCCCAGGAGATTACCTCAAGACTACAGTTAATCTACTGATAAACGTCCCATTTATAAAGTGAGGCAATAATTCAAGATGGTCATCACGGTGACCAGTACCTCCTTACCACTTCTGCATGGCCTTCACTTCAAATTCCCTTCTAAACTCCCATGCCCTGTCCAAGACTTTGCCATGGTTTGTTTGAGGCAGGAGGCTTCACCATTTTCACACTGCTAGCTCTGTATTACAATCACTTTCCTCTACCTTGTTCTTGTTATTGGCTTTTGCAAGCAGGGAGTAGCTGAGCGTGTGCTCGATTATAGAGGTGCTAAAAAAGAGTTTTGATCAACCTGCTTGTCTGTATAGACATAATGTAATTTATACATAGCTAAAACCCTATGTGTCAATAAGTTACATTCTGAAGGCCTTTTGATTTCTTCTCTCTAGAATAGGACTGGCTATAGAATTACTGCTGGGCTCACACTGAGACTGGTGGTTTACCCTTAATAGAAGCATTCAAATTTCTGTGGGTGGGCATAGACAGAGGATGACAACAGACAGTATATGGGTAATAAAATAAAGCCAGATACTGTTGCATAGAAACCCAAGCCTGACTAAAAGAGGTTCTTCCATGGAGAAAATAGGTTTTTAAACTTTAACTGTTAGGTTTCGTCTGATACGCAAGATACCAAGGAAAGATGTTTGCATATATTTAACTGTTGTGGACATTTGTAGTGTTTTCTTATATCTGAAAAAAATAATTACTTTAGTACTGGCTTATAATTATTATGGGATTAATTAACTGTGGGTTTTGGTTATGGAATAATAATGTTGGCAGGGACAAGAATTTTAAATGAAAAGTATCAATTAGGGTAAATATTAGAATTGAGTAAGCAAGTTTATATATATATATGTATATATACCTATTTACATGGCAATAAAATCATGATAAATATCACTCATTGGTTGTTGTTCATTCAAAGTAGTATAGAATTTGGGCCATCTGTTTACTGGGAAGTTTAAGGAAATGAAATTAGAGATAATCCTAAGTATGTTGGCGGTGTCTCTAAAGTCCTAACATTATTTGCTATACACAGTAGAACCCGCAGAGTTGACTGCCTCCTTACATTGATCACCTGCCTATGTTTACCTGATTGGCATAGACTGGCCGTGCACAAGTACTCAATGGAAGTTCCTTATGTTGACCCCTCCATGTTAACCAGTTTGTTTCAGTCCCTTGGGTGGTCTGTAGAGAGGTTCTATTTTATAGTGCTTATTATTATGCTAGGCACTTTATATTAAGTCATTTGCTGTTCATGGCAATGCACTATATGATTTATAAACCAAACACATGAAGAAATTAAGGATTAATTAGTTTACATCATCTTTTATAGCTGGTAAGTGACAAATATGATACGTAACCCTACGTAGCCCTAATTTTTGGGCTCCAAATTCATAATATAAAATAATTCACTGAAAATTGTCATATGGTTATGGTAATTTTGTTGTTTGATCTGTGCACACTCAATAATTAAGATGATGCAGTTTTCATGAACAATTCTTTGAATGGTGGGAAGTGAAATCTAATTCTGTGAAAACAGACAAATTACCTGCATACCTTTCCACCCAAGACTATTAATATTTATAGTAATTTACATTGGTACAGCTTTTATAAACATCTTTAAAAACATCACATTCACTTTTGAACTTAGCAGCAACTCCTCAGTGAAAATAAGAGAGGCATTATTATTTATGTGATATTGCTCCCATTTGATAGATGAGGAAACTGAGGTTCAGAGACTTTACTAACTTCTGAAGGTCAAACAACTAGCGAGTAGAAGGTAGAGGTGAAAATGAGTTAGTCCCATCCTCTGCTTTCCAGGATACCCTTTTGAGAAGACCCCATCTACACATGCTTTAGTTCTTCATTCCTCAGGGATCCAGACAGTTATATTGATAATCTCCACAGTACTGTTTTCAATAGCTGGAACGAACTCTACTCTCATCATCTGTTGTCACTAGCAGTGATGAGAGAGGGGAACTGCTTTCTTACATCCCCAGATTTGACTATGGCTGAGAATTCTGAGAAGAAAGATCATTTTAGTTGGAATAAATGTTCATTTGGATACAGTTAACTCCAAAAATAACCAAATGTTTCACTAAACTGGAATTTAAGGGAATTTAATGAGTTTTGTAGTTGCTCATTAAAGAGAGTTATGGTAGTAACCATTCTAAAATGAAAACAATAACTGGGAGATGTTTCTGTTTCTGGGAAATTACTCAAAGCTATTTTCATCCTGCTGTTTCCATTTGGTATTTCTCAATTTAGCAAATCATTTAAAACCATCAGTTTGGTGAAACCCACTAGCGACAGTCTTTAAGAACCTCTTAATCATGTAATTGTGAATTACTTTAGCTTGCCAGATAGTAAAGTATTTAATAAAAAAAGTCCTTAAACAAGAGAACCCGAGAAATAAAACTGGAATTAACGCCTGCGGCTCATCGTTCATAAAGATCCCCTCAGTTATCAATCATCAGCTAAATGATTAAGCCCCGTTATCATACAAGCCAAGTTAATTCCTTCCCACATGAAGGTCTTGTTTTTTTCCTCTGGTTATTTCCTCACTTTCTAACCCATTGTGAAGCTCATCTCATTATCCTCATCATTATCAAAACCATGTATTGCTGATGGGCAATACGGTTACAAAGAAAGGGAAATAGAAAACAGATTACTTGGAATGTAAAAGAACATTTGGTTTTCTCTGACTTTTCCCTGCCTTTTTGTTTTGTTTTGTTTTGGTTTACTATGTACTGATTCTGTTGATTAGGTCATTTCCCGAAGGGAGAAACATTGATGCCAGAGACTCATTAAAGATGTGATGTGGTGTCACGTTCAAGGCTGAGATGTTTCTTCAATTGAAGAAACTGAGGCTATAGTGAGGGTGAAGGAAAAGAGAAATGACATTGCCGATTAGTATAAGATTTCAAAGAAATCATCAAAGACCAGGGCAATACATGGCTTATGCACATTGATCAAAATCAGTAGGCACATTGCTGAAAATGAATTCAAAAATTTTTTTAACATTTGTGGCAATCATTGCCTTGATTCATTTTTTTCTTTGTGTAATAAATTAAGCGATTAAAACCACAAGTATTAATTATGTTAAATAATGCTACTTACTTAGAAATTACAGTGTGTTGTGCTGTTTCCTCTACAGTGGGATTTCCTAACCTTGGCACTATTAACATTTCAGACCACATAATTCTCTGTTGTGGGAATCTGTCTCGTGCTCTCAGGATGGTTCACGGCATCCCTGGTCTATATTTACCAGATGCCTATGTAGAGGCTCCTCAGCTGTGACAACCTAAAATGTCTCGGACATTTCCTGTTGTCCCTTGGAATGCAGAATTTTTCACAATGGAGATACATAGGAACAACAATTGTAAATGTTAGTCAGTCCATTTTGTGTGTGATAGTGTGTTCTAGTAGATAATTGCCATCATTTATTCGATACCTACCCATTGTCCCGAATGCATATCCTTCAGGAGTCTTTGGTTAAAAATTACAAAAAAACTGATATCTCTGGCAAATGTATAACGCAGTATTTTTCCATGTACAATGCACATCCATGTTTTTAGCCCAAACATTTGGGAGATTTGTTTTAATTTTTTAATTAGAAAAATTTTGTTTTAATTTTTTAATTCTAATGTTTGTTTGTTTATATTTAGGTACTTGTTTTTTGTATCATAAAGATATTTTAGCACTTATTTTTATCAGATTATGCTACAATAAATTTTATGTAACAAATATTGACAAAACTCAAGAACAGATACAAGGTACAAGAAATCGTAGGTACTGGTAACAAATTCACAATATTCAGCTTTCTAGAAGACCAAGATGTGTTCATCACTGTCAATACCCAAAGCATCCTCTTCTTGAATGTATACATTACTGATGTCTTCTGAAGAGTCCCTTTCCTTATCCTGGTAATTTTTTTCTCCATAGTACCATTCACAGCATTGCTGGTGATGCATATTTAAATAATTTTACAATGACTTTCCTCTTGAGATCCTCTATTCCAGGATCTTAGGATCCAATTACAAACCTGGGCGATGGATGGTTTCTTGGTTTTGCCTGTAGGTGTTAAATCATTACTAGCTGACTGTATCCGTGTCATCTGCTATTTCTTTATCAGGGCTTTAAAGAGCCTGTTTACTGACACATCAAGAGGTTGCAGTTAGCTAGTCAAGTACACGAGGTATCACAGCAAGTTAACTTGTATATTCACCATATTCCAGGGTATTATTTTGCATAAGGATGTTCTTTTTGTTTTCTAGATTTACACCTTTAATGCATAAGCGTAAAAGAATAAAAACATTTATATAGATACAGAATTAGTACCACTCATGTGTAATGCCCATCTTATTTTTTTCCTTCAAAAATATGGGCAAAAATAGTAAGTAAAAGGAAAATTATGGGCATTTCATTCTTAGGAAATGAATGAAAGGATCCTGTCCTTCAGGAAGTTTGGGTTTTCTATGTTACATGAAATGATTGAAATAACTCAGGGTTCCTTAATTAGGAAGGTATATTGAACCTTTCTTTCAGTCTTAATTATCATTGATTTTGAGATTCATATTTCATGAAAAGAGTCTCATAGCATACCCTGGGTCACCTGACATACCCATTGAGGACGAGCAGATGACACATTGACTATCATCACAGGAGACCTTATTACCTAATAGGCCAAAATTAGGAGCTATTATCACAGGAATGAATGTATTCTCAGAGAAAAAATAGACCAATATCTATTTAAGACATTGTTGTGATTCCTTTCAATAGCACAGCTTTGGGGATTATTATCAATGTTTACAGATGAGGAATTTGAAAATCAGTATCTCTGTAACAGACACCATGTAACAAAACTGGAAATGGTTGAAACAAGATTGAAAATCAGGTCTGTTTGACATTGAAGTTTCTATTTCTTCCTTCCTTCCATTGTTTTTATGTTATAGATTTCTGAAAGTTCTTAGTCTCCTATTTATTGGGAGTTATGTGAATATACGATAACAAATTACGAGATAGTTTCAGCTCACAGGGACCCACAGTTTAGTTGGAAAGACAAATGTAACCACGAATAAATGAGAAAATAAGATTAAATGCTATTGTGTGATGCATATAGCTTAAAAAATCAAAAAGCATGTATGTTATGTACTAGCTGCAATGAAAAAAATTGGAAGAATACAAATCTGAAATAAATTAGTTTTACTAGGAAAGATTATGAAAGAAGTAGAACTTGAGGTAATTAATAAATTTTACATTTAACTTTATGTTAGGCAAAGTGTACTAATTTCCCAAGACTTTCATAAAAAATTATCAGAAACTTATTCTTTCATAGCTCTGGAGGTCAGAAGTCTGAGATGGAGGTGTCAGCAGAACCACCTGAGATGTCTATCAGCAACAGTGATTGACTTCCCAAATTTCTAGCTCATAGACTCTGGGAAAGATAAATTCCATGCATCTTCCAGATTATGGTGGCTGTCAGTATCCTTTGGGTTGTGGCCATATCACTTTAATCTCCATCTCCCTCATTACATGGGTTCCTCCATAGAAGTGTGTGTGTGTGTCAAATCTGTCTCTGCCTCACAATTTTAGTAACACCTGTCATTGGAATTTGGCACCACTCAGATAAGCCAAAATAGTCTCTTCATCTTAAGATCCTTGATTTTACATCTACAAAGAATCTTTTTAAATAAGGTAACATTCATAGGTTCTGGGGATTAGAACACAGACATATTTTGGGGACACTAACTCATTACATAGCATTTGGTGTGCTTATTGGTCTTATGACTGGATTTGTTGCTTGAGGAGACATAACCTGTAGACTTACAATATAGTCATTAAATCCACAAATTCTGGATTCAGAGAGTGTTTGACTACTAATTCTGACACATGCAAATTATGTGTAACTTTATTATAACTTCCTCAAACCTCAGAATCTTACACAAAATAGTCATCATTGTAATGCTTATTAATTATTTATACATCATATTTAATTTTAAAAGAAATTTTTAAAGCAATATTAGCATCATCACTATCTTACTGATAAGGAAATCAAAGCGTCATAGAGTTTAAATAGCATGTCCATGTTCACAAGCTAGCAAGTGGTATCAAATCTTTATCTATGTCCTATAAATGTCTTTACATTAGGTCAAAACAATCCCTAACTTAAAAGACTGGTAAAAGTATTAAGATATTGGCGGTAACATGTCAGTTGTCTGAGTACTTTAGCAAACAACAATTATTAAAACTAAAAGACAATGGACTTCTACATGAATCAAATGAAAAAAGAAGACAGATTTTGTTCCTCTAATTAGTGTCTTTATTGCTTTCGATATTTCCCAATTTTCTAGGCAGTGTTTAAAAGTTCTTACCATCAAAAAGTATGTTTGGGTACATATTAGTAATTCTTTTCATAACTGAAAAACCATCAATTGTATGCTACACAGATTCATAAAAACCATAAGGAAAACCACACTTCTTCATACGAAAAATTATACATCCAGAGTTTATTTCAACAAAAGTGCAATAAACAATACAGAATCACTTTTCCCATTCCTTTAAAATGCATGTGACCTCTTGGCACACTGTGAGCACATGTTATTTCAGTTGTCCTAGTAATTCCATGTGTTTGTTTAAGAATTGCCTAATGTTTATTGCTAAGTATAGGTTACTGTGTTGAGTGAATATGCCTTTATTTTTATGCTGATATGATTTAAAAATAGAACCAGTAAGCAAAACATAATGATTTGAGGCAAAATTCTTTCAAACATAGGGTACTATGCAGTATTTTATAGCTGTTTTTGTATTTTGTGGGAAAATTGAATCTAATACATCAAATTAAAACAATTGGTTAGGAGCATAGTCTCTGGAATCAGGTTATAACGTCACCTTCATTGTTTGCTAGGTGCCTCACTTAGGGTAATTAATTACTGTATTTGAGGCTCAATTCCTTTCCATAAAGTCAAATCATTTACAGCAAACTCATCCTTCTACCAGAGAACAACTACAATACATTGATAAAATATAAAAAGAAAAATAAAATAATTCTGTTTGTAGTTATTAGAGACAAACCAGGGCACTCAGGATCTGAGGGTGAAGATCTAAAGCCTGTCGGCTGCATTATCAGCCGCATGTATTTTCTGCAGCTTTTCCATTGAAGTTATTCGATCACTTGTTGGTAGTGTGGGGCCAAAAGTCTAAGCAGAAAATGGCAGCAAAGCATCCCCATCCCCAGGGATTGAGGCAAAGATGGTAGACAATGTATTACAACACTAAGTACAGAGTCTGCAGAGTCTGGGATGTGATACGAGCTCAACAGGTGTGTAAAGTGATCAAAACAAGCAAGCTAGAAGATGGTCCCCTATATTCCCACTGCCTTCTTTCTTTCTTTTTTTTTTTTTCATTTTTACATATACATGTGTTTATTAGGTTTCCACTTTTTGCCTTCACAGAATTAAAAAGGCTTAATATTTAATGACAATAACAGTGTTTAAGATAAGGACTAGAAACAAAAACCTCGAAAAGAATGAAAGAAGATAAATACATTCAGAAAAGAAATCAGACGATTACTGCTTTGAAATATTAAGCAATATTAATAATAATAATGCAAAGAAAGTAAAACTCACACTGTCAAATAAGAGTATATCTATTATAGAATGCTTTAACTCTGAGGCTCAGTATGGAGTCATCAGTTAACTTATTTTTTTTTCAAAAGTCTCAAAAAATAGACAACTAATATTTATAAATAAAAGTAAAGTAAGGGATAATTTCAAAAAAACAGATCATGCCAAATTTTATAGACGATAGAAAAAGAAGAAATAATTCAAACTCATTCTACTTAATCAGGATAAACCTGATACTAAAATTAGAGAAAATATATTGTTATAAAGGGAAATTAGAAACATATTTCACTTATAAATGAGAATGCAATATCCTAAACAACATATTAACAAGTTGAATTAAAAATTAATGTTTAAGTAATGTACTTTGGTCACAATTGAATCCAGTTTGTATAAGAATTAGTCACTATTTTCTATTCTGTTTTGTTTTCTTTCCCTCACGCCCTCCCTCTTTTTCTCTCTGTCTGCTCTCCCCTTCCCCCATATCCCACTGTGTCATTGCCATTGATTGTCCTCATAGCAAAGTCGAATACATAGGATTCATGCGTCTCCATTCCTGTGATGTTTCACTAAGAATAACGTGTTCCACCTCCATCCAAGTTAGTACAAATGCTGCAAAATCTCCATTTTTTTGATGGCTGAGTAATAGTCCATGGTATATATATATCATAACTTACCAATCCATTCCTGGCATGAAGGACATTTTGGCTGTTTCCACATTTTAGCAATTGTAAATTGGGCTGCAATAAACAGCCTAGTACAGGTGTCTTTATAATAAAAGTTTGTTGTTTTTTTTTTTCTTCTGGATAGATGCCCAGTAATGGGATTGCAGGATCAAACGGGAGGTCTAGGTTGAGTTCTTTGAGCTTTCTCCATACTTCCTTCCAAAAAGATTGTATTAGTTTGTAGTCCCACCAGCAGTGTTAATGTGTTCCTTTCTCTCCACATCTGTGCCAACATCTATAATTTTGAGATTTTGTGATATAGGCCATTCTCGCTGGAATTAGATGATATTGCAGGGTGGTTTTAATTTGCATTTCTCTAATAATTAGGGATGATGAGCATTTTTTCATGTGTTTACTGGCCATTTGTCTGTCGTCTTTAGAGAAGATTCTATTCATTTCTCTTCCCCATTGATGTATAGGATTGTTGTTTTTTTGTAGATTAATTGAAGTTCTGTATAAATCCTGGTAATTAAACTTTAGTCTAATTCAAAATATGCAAATATCTTTTCCCATTGAGTAGGTTGTCTATTTGCTTTGGTTGTTGTCTCCTTGACTGTACAGAAGATTTTCAGTTTAATTGAGTCCCATTTGTTTATTGCTGCAGTTGTTGCTATTGCCATGGCAGTCTTCCTCATAAAGTCTTTCCCCAGGCCAATATCTTCCAGTGTTTTTCCAAATCTTTTTTTGAAGATTGTTATCATTTCATGCATTAAATTTAAGTCCTTTATCCATATTGAATCAATTTTTGTGAGTGAAGAATGGTGCAGATCCAGTTTCAATATTTTACATGTGGATATTCAATTCTCCCAGCACCATTTATTGAATAGGGAGTCTTTCCCCCAGTGAATGCTCTTGTTTGGTTTATCAAAGATTAGGAGCCTGTAAGTTGTTGGTTTCATTTCCAGGTTTTCTATACGATTCCAAGTATCTATGTCTCTATTTTTGTGCCAGTACCATGCTGTCTTGACCACTATGGCCTTGTAGTACAGCCTAAAATCTGGTATGGTGATACCCCCAGGTTTGTTTTTATTACTAAGAACTGCCTTAGCTATATGGGTTTTTTTTCTGGTTCCATACAAATGCAGAATCATTTTTCCCAAGTCTTGAAAGTAAGATGTTGGTATTTTAATAGGGATGGTATTGAATCGGTAAATTGCTCTGGGAAGTATAGACATTGATGATTCTTCCCAGCCATGAGCATGGTATGTTCTTCTATTTGTTAAATTCCTCTGCTATTTCCTTTCTTAGGGTTTCATAATTTTCTTTATAGAGGTCTTTCACCTCTTTTGTTAGGTATATTCCTAAGTATTTCATTTTCTTAGGGCTATGGTAAAGGGAGTTGTGTTCTTAATTAACCTATCATCTTGGCTGTTGTTGGTGTATAAAAAGGCAACTGACTTGTGGACATTAATTTTATATCCTTAGACATTACTGTATTCTTTGATAACTTTCAAGAGTCTTGTGGTTGAGTGTTTGGGGTTCTCTAAATATAAGATCATATCATCAGTAAAAAAGAAGAGTTTGACTTCCATTGCACCCATTTGGATGCCCTTTATTTTCTTGTCTTGCCTGATTGTATTGGCTAGTACTTCCAGCACTATGTTGAATAGTAATGGTGACAGAGGACAAACTTGTCTGGTTCCAGTTCTAAGAGGAAAAACTTTTACATTTACTCCATTCAGTAAACTATTAGTTGTGCCTTCTTTCTTTGTTGTAGCTGAGAGTGAGCATCACCCACCAGGTATACACGTTAAGACACTTCCTAATAATTGTCTCCAAATGTCCATTCACTCCCCAGCCACTGAGTTTCTTCAGCTGACACCCCAGACAATGTGGAGCCCTCTCTGAATTCCTGACCCTCAGAATCTTGAACTTAATGAAGTGGTAGTTTTACCATCACAATGGGATAATTGGTTATGAAGCAATACTAATGAGAACAGTTCTCAAATTCTCTTCTTTCCTCCTCCTAACTATTGTCTTTGTAATAGGTTACATGCTTAAGTAGGCAACTGAATTATTACAACACACAAAAGAGCAATGGAGCTTGGATCAGGTATCAGCAAACTCTTAGCAGTAGACCTTCCATGGGCACAAGCAAACAATATGAATTCCACCATGGATTGATGGCCAATTTAGAAACTATCAGATAGAAAAGATTTTACTCAGTCACAATTTTCCTTCCTACTACATATCCTGCCAATACCCTCAGCAACTCAAACATCAATGTAAATGACCCACCTGATTTGACTCAAAGGCATCTTTACCATCCCAACATTCCATTTTGGTCATCCATGCTCACAACTTACTGTCATCCAGAGTTGGTTCACCTTCATCTCTTCCAGTTCCCACAGCTGCTCTCCCTCAAGGAAACATCTATTCTTAGCTCTGCACTCATTTTCCTATCTGCTCCCTTTTGGTTTACTTCGCCTTTCTATGCAGCCCAGAATTCATAGCTAATCACTGCCACAACTCAAGTACCAGCACCACCAACACCTGTTACCTTTTATTTCTAAAGCACTTTCCTGACAAGCCAAGATCAACTTCTCATCTGCCTTCTCACATTTTCCAATTGAGCTTAAAAAAAAAAAATCAGAAAATAATCACTACATTTTACGAGTAGGTGTCACTATTAATATATGATCCCTCAACTTCATGCAAACACTGATCTCAGCCAGTGAACCCATCCTTTCACTTATTCCTCCTTCTGATCTTTTTCTTACCCTCAGGAAATGTTCTAAAGCTCTCTCTTTTCCTAAACTTAGCACTCATGCTCCCTTCCTCAGCTATCTTCACCTTCTACATATTCTCAAAATACACACGTTCTCACTTTTATTCCCTTACTTAACTTTTCATCTCATCTGTATCCTCTTTCCTTCTAGGATTAGAGGAAGTGTTAGTTATCATGGCGAGCATGGCTCAGTCTTCATTTATGCTCTTAATCCTTCCTCCACTCATCTTCACTGGGGCTAACTCTTCATAGAATTTCTTTTTCTTCTCTATCTTAAACCATTTTAATTCCACTAGTTCTTTCCTCTACCACACTTCCAGTTTATCTTATCCTAAAAAAAAGTTCATAAACCTTCCCTGACTCAAAGGCCCTCTCTACAAAACTTCTTAGTAAGCTCTTT
Source organism: Perodicticus potto (assembly GCA_963574655.1). Lineage (NCBI taxonomy): Eukaryota > Metazoa > Chordata > Mammalia > Primates > Lorisidae > Perodicticus > Perodicticus potto. The sequence goes on along the minus strand of CAUYRH010042258.1, from coordinate 12,055 downwards.
TTCTTCTGGATTAAGAGTCTTGCCAGTGGGCCAGGTGCAACGGATCACACCTGTAATCCTAGTACTCTGGGAGGTTGAGACAGGAGGATCCCTTGAGTTCAGTAGTCGGAGACCAGCCTGAGCAAGAGGGAGACCCCTTCTCTACTATAAAAAAAAATTAACCAGGTGTGATTGGTGGGTGTCTGTAGTCCCAGCTACTAGAGAGGCTAAGGAGGCAGGAGGATTGCTTAAAGCCAGGTGTCTGAGGTTGCTGGGAGCTAGGAAGACACCATGGCCCTCTAGCGTGGGTGATAGAACAAGACTCAGTCTTATAAAAGAATGATTCTTGCCAGTGTCTTTTACCATCATAATCACCATTTCCCATCTTGTTCATTACTCCACATTTTCCCATCAGCATACAAACATGCTATTTCTCTCTTATCTTAAATTACAAATAAACTTTTTTTACTCTACTTTCCAATTTCTTTGTAAGTAGAAGCCTATCCAATTTCATTATACTCATTTACATAAATGTTCCTTAGAAGAGTTTCCAACAAGTCTCTTACCACCCGTATTCCATTGAAACTTCTTTTCTCAAGTCCACTAATTACTTCCATGTTACTAAATCCAATTGCAAATATTAGGGCACATCCTGATCTGTTGGTAGCATCTAACCTTTTAGATTATTCCCTCTAGTACACGTATACTTGTATACTTTGAACACTCTGCCCCTGGGCCACCATACTTCTTTGCTTTGCTTCCTACTTAATTGGCAACTGTCTGTCTTCATTACTGGTTTCTCTTCTCCCCAGTTCCTTATTGATGGAGAACTCCAGTGCACAATCTAAGATAAGGCTTCTGGTCTACATTTGCTGTCATGTTGATTTTAGACCTAGTCACAGAACTTTAAGTTCCCACCACTTACAAATTTATATGCCAACCACTCATAAATTTATATCTCTGGCCTACATCTGTCTCTCAAACACCAGAATTACGTAACAACCAGCTTCTTGAGATCTCCTTTTGGATAGCTAAGACTTATCTCAGCCTTAACATGTCCAAAGTTGGATTCTGAACTTCTGCCTACAGCTTGCTTCACTCACAGCTTTTCCCATCTCCACTTATGGCCATTCTATCCTTGAAGTTTTTCTGGAAAGAAAACACTTAGAATATTCCTGTGATCTTCTCTTCCTGTTACACTCTACATGTAATTTACACAGAATTTTTGGTAGAACTATTGTTTCCACCTTTAAGATACAGTCACAATCCAACCAGTTCTTACATCCTCCACTCTTACTTTCCCACTTTGAGCATCATCATCTCTCCCCTAACGTGGTTCTAACTGGTTGCTCTGTATCTACCCACTTCAGCCTTCCTTGTACTCTATTCCAAATATGGTGGCCAGAGTGGTTTCCATCTTCTGTAGAAAGCCATAGTGTATCCAAGTTCATTCAGAATAAAAGACAAGTGGCTTTAGGTCGGTGGTTCTCAACCTTCCTAATGCCTCCTAATGCTGTGATTCTTCAATATAGTTCCTCATGTTGTGGTGACTCCCAACCATAAAATTATTTTTGTTGCTACTCCATAACTATAATGTTGCTATTGCCATGAATTGTAATGTAAATACCTGATACACAGGGTATATTTTCATTGTTACAAAGGTTACCCACAGGTTGAGAACCGCTGCTTTAGGTGCCTATATGATCCTTCCCCTTCATGTCTCCACCCTTCAATTCCCCAGCTTACCCAGTACACTCGAACTAACATTTCTGGCATTTCCCAGAGACCTTGGCCTGGCTTTTCCATAGGCTTCAAATGATTTCCATCATATATCCATATAGCAGACTCTCTAAATTCTTCACATCTTTGCTTGGTGATCATCACTTCAATGTGATCTGATCTGATCCTATCAAATAGAGTATCTACTCTTTTGAAACTTTTTGCTTATTTTATAGACTTCTTATTTTTTCCCCTTGAATGCAGAATTTCCTAGGATTTCATATATTTTTCTTTTCTTTTTCCTCTGTTGGTGCAATATTTAATGATTCCCTCCTATGGATCTCTAGCCCTAACTTATGACCTGTGGATAAATGTATGGGAAGCTATTGAAGGACTGTTTCCTTAAATATTCTTCTATTTTTCTATTCTGTTCATCTCCATTTTCTGGTGTTAGACTTCTAGTGTCCAATATTCCTCCCACTTCCACCAACAATTTGACTCTAGCTTAACTAAAACATCTCCTTCCCATGGAGAGATTCTTCTTAGATGTAGTTAAGACTGTGTATCACAAATGGGAATTATTATTCTTGTGTATATGTGGTAGTGTATTGTAGCTTCAAAAAAATCCCTGTTATTTTGACACTTACACATAGTTCCCTGGTGCTGATAAAAATGTTGTTCTTAAAAAATGTCATCTATATATTAAAACCAACATGGGAGACAAATGTTATGTCCAAGGATACTCTGAGGAAAATTATTTACTCTCTATTTTCAGGATTACTTTTCTGAAGAACTTCCTTTAGGTGGTTCATTGAAGGGCTTACGGTTTTACTCCTACCTAGAGTGATATGCATGGTAATCCAGAATTTCTGTGAAACTACATGTCTTTGAAACAACAGGAATGAACCACCATGATGAAAAATTTTCAGCTACCACTGCTAAAGATAAGGGCGTGTACATCAGGCAGAGCTTATTTTTTTTTTCCTACAAAACATAAGGACTCAATGTTTCCTACAAAACATAAAATTGAGACCTGACTAAGACCAAAATAAATAGAGTAAAAAGTCTTAGGAATAATTCTAGACTCCTTTTCCCCTCTCTCATCCACACCCTTCAGTAGGAAGTCATGCAGGTCTATGCTGCTGGTGTCTCATATCTGTCCTCTTCTCTCCACCCTGATTGTCACAATCTTAGTCCAAACTCTCGTAGAGCTCTGAAACACCTCGCTAGTCACTAATGTCTTTTCCCTTTTTTCCCCCAGTGTTATCTGCTCTAGTCTATCTGCGCTGACCCCCAAATTGCTAAGGAGATGGAAAGCCTGCCTGGCGTACCTTACCTGAGGTCTCTGCCGTATCTAACATGGATCCTTCACAGCATTCCCGTCAATCGCGCTCTTCTGGGCTCAGAGACCTGCACATGTGCTGGGCTGCTTCCACGTGACTGATGACTCACACTCCACTTGTTCTGCCCCAATGGCCCATCCTTTCTTCTTCCTCCTGTCACTCTACTCAAGTGCATTTCTCATGAGTCATATCAAGCATTTGTCTTTTTGTGATACTGACTTCCCACTGTGACTTACTGTGTACTCCTACAGAATCTTGCTTATACTCTGAATACAGTCTATGTTACTCTGTCCTACCATAATAGGTGATTTTATTTTTGCTCTCTGTACTGAGAGCTACCCGAATTTAGAAGCTGTACATTTTTCTCTCTGCATGAATACATTTTAGTATTGCAATAGCGTAATAAACATTGGGACCAATTTTTTTTAAAAGGAGGAGAGGCAAAAAGTCAGGAAGGAAAGAAGATAGGAATACAGAGAGGAAGGAAGGGGAAGAGAGAACGAAGGAGGAAGGAAAGAAAGAAGGAATGATGGAAGATAAGGATCAGGAAAAGTGTTTTATTAGAGAGGTGATCATGGGGATAAAATCTTGCTTCTGAGCTGGGATTTTCTTCCTTCAGATATTTCAGGCTCTTGTCACTTCACTACTTTGGAATGAGGATCTTTACTTGGACACTAGGGCAGCTACAAAAATTCTTTGGTTTCAGTGGTTGTGGTTCTTTCTTTCCAAATACATCGGAGAGGAACTTCAGCTAGCTGCTGCCTGTGGTGTCAGCTGCACCATTTGAAGTCCCTGGTGAAGAGACAGCTGGATGCCACAGTAGCAATTTGGGGCCACAAAAAATTGTTAACTGAACTTGATGTTCTAGTTGGCAAGTTTAGCACATACTCTACTCCCATAATATTAGATAGCGTTGTGATCACATCATACCACCAGGCCTGTCATCGTCACAGAAGTCCCGTTTTATGGTGAGATGTCCTGTACCGCTTCCTTATAATTACGATTTCAACTAGACCAACTTCTCTCCCTCTTAGGCTCAAAGTGAATTAACCACAGAAGTACTAGTATTTTTGAGAAATTCACTGTACTTGGATTTTTTCTGGGTTTAGTATAGCTAACTTCCTAGCTGCTTAAAGAAGGAAGCAATCAGTCCACAAATTCAGCTTCTTGCTCTTAGAAATATAGTGGGTTTAAAATAATTTTGTGGTCAGAAATATCTCAGTGACATGAAATATGCAGAGAAAAATCTAATGCTTATTTTTAGGATAAACAAGTTAAGACAAATCTTGGTCATTGCCTAGTTCAGTTTCCTCATTTAATTTTTGAGGCAAATGGAAAGCAGGGCGGTTTAGTGATGTTTTCACAGCCAGACATTAATTAGTTGGTGGCAGAACTAAGATTGTATTTCCCAACCCAGCACTTTTCTCAGTCCATTGTGAGGCTGCCAAAAACTTGGTTAAAGGACTACGATTTTTTTCTTAAAATGAAAATAGGCTTATTCTTTTATGATCCAATGATAAAAATAGTATATTCCCACTGTAGAAAGATAATAGCATAACTAAAAGAGAGAATCCAGTTTTGAAGGTGGGGTCTGTTGATGTGAACCAGGGTTTTATCCTCAGCCTTGTTCTAGCCAACATTAGTGGCATTGTCTTGGGTGAAGGCACAGAAAGTATAGTTACCAAATATGTAGACGGTATTAACCTGGAAGAGGGTGGTAATGGTACAGTAGATTTCTCTAAGTAAGAACTGAAACAAGAGCTAGTAAGAATCTGCTATGAACTAGGTGTAGGTTAATCTCCAAATCCGTTCTATGAGGTGGCTATCCTGTATTAGGCATGACCCAGTTAGGAAACCAGAATTCTGTTAAGTATTTCACAGAGATAATATTGAGAATTGGTTAATCTGGGATTGGACATCTGATATAGAAAACAAAACAAAACAACAGCGATGAACACTGAGGCGACACAAGAAACAGCTTTCGTACCTAGGGTAGGGGGGGATACAGGGAAGAGGTTGGGGCGTTTCACAATCCAGAAACTCAGATAAGGTCTTGCAGAGCTCTGATGCAGAGGAGAGCTGAGTCCTGAGGAGAAGGACTCTGGCTTCCAAGGAAGGAAGGCAACCTGTTTGATGCTGATACGTCAAGAGCTTAGAGGAGAAGGCTCGGAGAGTTAGGGCTCTGTCTCTGAACAAGAGGAACTGTCTGGCTCCTGGTGGTCACTCTGATGGAATTCAGTAAGGCCAGTTCTGGAAGTGCCAAGGAAGCTGAAGATTGGAACAAGCTGCTTCCGTTGGGAGAAGGGCAGTAGCTGGTGTGATGCTAAATGGGACAGCAAGCTCAAGGAGAAAGCCCCTTCTTCCCTCCTGCCTACCAGTTCTCTCTAGTGTCCCTTGCTGACAAAATCTAATAGGACTCCAACACACAGGAAGGAAGGAACATCACATTTAGTGTCTCAGCCCTACGTGACAATAACAATATAAAATACAGATGGGAAAGGTTATGACCTTCATTCAGATTTTCAACAAATATTTTTTGAATGCCTACTATGCCAGGAATTATTCTAGACTGTAACCTCAGTTTCCTCTTCTGTGAAATGGAAATAATCATGCCTACCTCAGAGAGTTAAGATTCAATGAAACTTTTCAAAGTATTTAATAATGTTTGTCTTCTGCAGTACAGTGAATCATGGCAAATTCTGGTGTTGCTGCACCATGCTGTTTTTTAAATGGTGTAATTGTGAATTTCGGTTTCAATGGAGAATACATTCTCTAGTTTAATTTAATTTGATTTAATTAATTAATTTATTTTTTTTGAGACAGAGCCTCAAGCTGTCACCCTGGATAGAGTGCCGTGGCATCACACCTCACAGCAACCTCCAATTCCTGGGCTCAAGTGAGTCTCTTGCCTCTGCCTCCCAAGTAGCTGGGACTACAGGTGCCCACCACAACGCCTGGCCATTTTTTGGTTGCAGCCGTCATTGTTGTTTGATGGGCCTGGGCTGGATTCGAACCCGCCAGCTCAGGTGTACGTGGCTGGTGCCTTAGCCTGTTGATCCACAGGCGCCGAGCCACATTCTCTAGTTTTCCACAGTTGTCACCTCTCCACGTTGCCTGTGTTTTGCTATTTCCCACATTTTTTCCTAGCTCCCAAAGGCTTTTGAGTTTTTAAAATCTATGCTATGCTGCAGGTGGGACTGCAAACTAAAATAACCATTTTGGAAGAAAGTGTGGGGAACCCTCAAAGAACTTAAAGTAGACCTCCCATTTGATCCTGCAATCCCATTACTGGGCATCTACCCAGAGGAAAAATATCCTTTTACCATAAAGACACTTACACTGGACTGTTTATCACAGCTCAGTTTACAATCGCCAAAACGTGGAAACAGCCTAAATGCCCACCAATCCAGGAATGGATTAACAAGCTGTGGTATATGAATAACATGGAATACTATTCAGCCATCAAAAACATCCCTTGTATTAACCTGGATGGAAGTGGAACACATTATTCTTAGTAAAGCATTACAAGAATGGACAAGCAAGAATCCTATGTATCCAATTCTGATATGAGGACAATTCATGACGTAGTACATGGTGGGGAGTGGAGGAAGTAGAGAACAGAAAAAGGAAGGGGCTGGTGGGGGTCACACGGGACACAATTAATTATAATAGGGCACCAAAAAAAAGTAATCAATGCAGCCTGGTTCTTTGTACCCTCAGTGAATCCCCAACAATAAAAAAAGAAAAAGATCTATTCTACCTGAGCAAATGCGAGACCCTGTCTCTAAAAATAGTCAGGTGTTATGGTGGGTGCCTGTAGTCCCAGCTACTTAGGAGGCTGAGGCAAAAGAATCACTTAAACCCAAGAGTTTGAGGTTGCTGTGAGCTATGACTCTACTGCACTCTACTGAGGGTGACAAGGAGATTCTATCTCAAAAAAAAAAAAATCTATGCTAGAATGTAATTCTGTACTTATTCCCTTCCCTCTGGGATAATTAATCATATTTTATCAGCCTTAATTATCAATTTTTATTTTTTTACTGTTTTTTAATTTTTTTATTAAATCATATCTGTGAACAATAATGCAATCATGGGGTACAATGTGCTGGTTTTATATACAATTTGAAATATTTTCCTTGAACTTGTTGACATAGTCTTCACAGTATTTTCTTAGTTATTATGTTCAGACATTTATATTCTACATTGAGTAAAAATCATAAAGACATAGATCATAGATACATTAATGCATTTATGGGGTACAATGTACCGATTTCAGACAGAATTAGGAATGCTTACATCACATTGGTTAATATATACCTCATCTCGTTTACTTATTGTGTTAAGACATTTATACTCTACTTAATAGATCCAACATGTACCCTTGTTACTTCAGATAAAATCCCAGTTCCACATTCATCCTTTTCAAGCAGTGAAAAACTAAGGGGAGTTTTCTGCTCTACTCTCATTAGTAGAATAAACCAAAATCCACGGTTAAAAATACTTTGGCATTATTGTTTGGAAATTTACAGGCAAAAAAGGAGACAAACAATGACTTCTGCATTTTTCTTTATTTTTAAACGTGAATTTTACATGATCATTTTTGATTATGGTAGTAGCTTTGGAGAATTAAACCCATTTAAACAATCTTATTTTATAGCTGTAATCCCCTTAATTTTTTCCACATTTCAATTAGTATTTAAACACCTCCCAGCCCAAATACATCAGTTCTATGTTGACTTATTTGCAATCTGATCTTTCTAAATTCCTAGTCACCAAAATCATGCTAGTAAGGGACTGCATTGGTGTGTTCTGTTCTTGTATTTTTGAGTGCTTTTTGTTTGTTTGTTTTGTTTTTTTATTTAGAAAACATTTTCTAGACTAATGAACCATAGAATAATCATCATGAACATTTTCCCTGAAAAACAAAATGCTTCCAGATGGTATTAAACACATGGCAAAGGATGAGTTAGCCAGCTTATCCAGCATCTTCCTACATAACCAATTTTGGTTTTTGCAAGGCAGTGTGAAAATAACACACAAGGTTGCTATTTGCCCAAGTTTAAGGGGGATAGACTTTGAAAGTATGAAGTGTGTAAGTATCAGGAACAGCTGGGACTAACTAGTGCTGTTCACATAATAAATAAAGCCAAGCTATGTGAGAAGAAGTCCACTGTAAAAATAGGTTACCCAGTTCTTAAAGCAAGTTGTGTGAGAATCCGGTGCCTGCCTTAAATCTGAGAGGTTCAAGCCATAAAAAGTTCTTATTTACTTTATAGAGGTGTCCACAATCTTGCAAGACTCCTCTTGGATACTTTGAACAATCTCCTGCAAAACCACTGGTCACAAAGTACAAAAATAACTTTTCATGAGAACAAAATAAAACCCACATCATCAGGTTTGGAAGAAATAAGGAAATCAAAAGGTGTGTTCATTAAGTCCTACGCCTTCAGATTGGTTGGCCTCTCCTCCTTTCCTAAAGACCAGACTCAGTTTAAGGGTGGGATCTTCTACCTGTGCCCTTTCCCCCTTGTGTCTATTTTAGTGGTTTGCCTCCTTGCAACTTACTCTGATTCCTTACAGGTGTTTGGCCTTTTTGACACCTGTTTCCTGTTTAAACCCTCACTTCACTCCTTGGACTTAATCCTGGGAATTTCTCTGGCTTTCACCTGTAACCTGTAGCTTCTTTTCTTATAACTTACTCTGCTTTTTATGTTTTAATTTTTTATTCCAAGACACTTTGCGGAAGTCATTTAGCCCTGCCCTGCCTGTAGGACCAATGCTCTAAACTGAGTCTCCTGTGATCATCCTCCTCCCAGGGTAGGTTGGGCCTTTTTAATGGAACAAGATTTTCACCATCAGTGTTGCTTTCAGGCCTTGGATCACACAGGATCTTATCGTACTTTTTAAAGCCTAAACCTGTAGAGCTGTCTATAGAAAACTCCTTTTCTTTGTTTCTGATGGCAAAGACTGTCTTGGGCCAGGCTGCTTCAGTTTGTTTTCTGCAGGTCATTTTTCCATCCGCATGTTGCTTTGGCTTCTCAACCTGGGTCCCTCTGTGGGCACTTTGCACCATCTTCCACATACTGACTGTTGTCTTCAGCTCTCTGCACACTTCATGCATTATTCCACCTAAATAAATTAATAACTACATCTTCTACAGACAGTGATTTGAATATTCAGCAAATCTCTTTGCTTTCAGTTGCAGAGAGACAGAGAGGACACTGTCTTCTGAATAGCTGCCCTGCTAGTCTGCACTTCTATTTCTTTTAGCAGATTTTTCATATGCTCAAATCAATATTTCCCAACACCCCAACATCAGTCAAAGACGTACATACGTGTTTTTAAATTTCCATAGCTAGTGAACAGAAAGAGCATTAGGCTATGTATAAGGATGACTTTCAAGTCATTTTCTAATACATCTATTTAACTGAAGAAGGCACTGGTAGCAGGATAAGTACATTTCATATCTTTGTAAAACATTGCAATATTTGGATTGAAGAATTCCTGGATTAGGAGTGGACTTGCGCTTCTGTCTGTACAGGCTAAGAATATGAGAAAATGACTCAAGTAGAAAAAAATGCAAAAATTAGCTGAATGAGAGGTTAGCAGATGTTAACTTGAAAGTTGGCAGGCATCCAAATTTTTTCAGAATTATCTCTAGTAATAGGATTCTGTTTCCTTATATAGCTTCAGGAGAGGCTGTGAAATTTCATACGAGTTACCACTTTCAATAATATGTGAATAAAGCGAAGGAGAGACAATCAGAGATCAAGTATTGAGAGCAATGCAGTTCAATGCCAATATGCCAGTGATATTGTCCTCATATATCCCAGAAGAGACCAAATGAATCCCTGGCATTAAGCATGGGCCCAAGCCCTTTCTAGCTAGAGATGGTGTGGGATTCTCTAGGCAAGGTCAGGCAAGGTAATGAGAGAAATAAAGGAGAGAAATAGTAGAATGCTTTACTCTAACCATCCTTTGGCAACTCCTACACACTGAATAACTTATTACATCCTGTAGATTAATTAGGAAAGGGAGTTTTTATGTCAGGTGCATCCTACAGCCAGCTTATCCACTGTCACCTGCTTACCATTTACCTCTATCCGTGTAATTTCAGGCTCACAAGCCCTGCGGAAAGCTCCCACAGTACTCTTTTTGAGTTTTTCCCCCCCTTTATCAAGGTGCTGGCCTCATACCAAGGGTAGTGTGGGATGGTGTGTCACTCTCATTGAACATGGTGAAGAATGAAGATTCACATTTAAATCCAAGTCAATCACGTAATCTCTTTGAACCTCAGCTTCTACATTAAAAAAGTGGACATAATAAATGCACTTACCATATTTTGCCATGAATAATACACACTTTTTTTGCCTAAAGTTTTGAGAGAAAAACAAGGATGCACACTGTACATGGGCAGTATAGCTCAGGAGCAGGGGAGCCCAGCAGGTCTCCTGGGGCGAACACACCCTCCTGCTTTGGCCTGGTGGCTGCACAGGGTGGCAGTCTGGGAGGATCTGGGATCCAGTGGGAGTGGGTCAGGGTGGCTTCCGCCAAGTGCCATGATCAGGGGAGGGGGCGGTGATGGAGTTGGCAAGGTAAGTTGCAGCCATGAGGTCTGAGGCCTGGGCTCATAGAGGGGACTGGGAGCCCTCGCACAAGCTCTAGGGACCCGAGTAGCCAAGTGGCCTCAAGAAACTTCCTCCCCACTGGCCATGTGTGTGACCATTTCAGCCACAGCCCCTTTTGTGGCCAGAAGGGAAAGGCTCCCTAGAGAGAGGGAGGGGACAGCCGTCACAGAGTGGGTGACTGTGGGAGGGTGGTATGAGCTGCACATTTACCAGGAGAATGTTAGTCCTCTCCAGAGATGTCCCTCCTGGCTGAGAGCCGGCCACATTCTTGAGGGTTGTTTTCCTGAAAGTTTGAGCCAAAAACGTGGGTATGCATTATACATGGGAGTGCATTACGTGATAAAATATGGTGCCTACTATGTTTCCTGTGAAAATTAAGCAGAGATCGAGGGTAGATAGATGACAGATGAAGACAGTGCTTATCACAATGTAAGCACTCTGTTAGTGGGGCTTGCTGACCTATTACTTGTGTGGACAGAACTTTCAGCATGTCTTATACAAAGTTCCTATGGGTGGCAGACTTGTCTTATGACTCTGAGGCTAGCTTAAAGGATTTAGAAGACAGAAAAGGGAACCTGCAGGCTCAAAACCACATGTCAACTCTTCTAAAGTTCCAGTGTCTGGGTCCCTCATGACGAGTCATTGCTGGTGTCATTGTCCCAGGCATTCTCATCTCAAATTTCACTTTTTCTCCTCCTGAATTTGAGACCATGAAGACCAAGTTGATAGCCTCTCATTCTCTCCTCTCTCCCCTCCCACAACACACATGCTTTCAACACTGAAGAAAAAAATAAATTAATAGTAGAAGAACCTTTCTAGCTGAGGAAAGTACCTGTTCCTTCATTAGGTAGACAAGTTTAGTTTCTGTGTCCAACTCCATATTGGCTATCACAATGCACAGGCCCATCGCTACATTTTTCTCACACCAAAGTGGACTTTTCCACGTGTAGTGAATGCTGTGACTATTTTTAATCATAGAAACAGTGGCTTTTTTTTTTTAAATTGAATCATAGCGGGGTACAATAATTCCATCATGGGGTCCCGGGTTCGGGTTTCACATATAATCTGAGATATTTTCATCAACCTGATTGACATAACATTGTATACCATGGAATATTATGCAGCCTTAAAGAAAGATGGTGACTTTTCCTCTTTCATATTTACATGGATGGAGCTGGAACATGTTCTCCTTAGCAAAGTATCTCTAGAATGGAAGAAAAAGTATCCAATGTATACCTCCCTAACATGAAGCAAATTTATATCTTTCAAGTGAAGGCTACAACTCAATTATTGCATAAGAAACAGTGGTGTTTTTGAAAATACCTCTCTTTGCTCTTTTATCTCTTTAGGGATTAGAAAATATATATAAAAAAAGAAAGTAATGTT
>CAUYRH010042257.1:0-28815 GCA_963574655.1 Perodicticus potto | reverse complement strand
AGAATTGTGACTCTCTGAAAGATGCATTCAAGTCAAGCAGCCTTCCTAATTTCTATGCATCTCTCCCCTCTGAGACATATCCTAATCTCAGGAACCTTGCACTCAAAATGGCAACCATCTTTGGTAGCACTTATGTCTGTGAACAAACTTTTTCAAGAATGAAACATCTGAAATCTCCAACCAAATCTAGACTAAATGATGCACACTTGCATCACTTGTTACGACTAGCAATGACAAATATGGAACTGGACATTGACCATCTCATTAGCCAAAAGCAAGCCCATAGTTCCCATTGAAATACTGGTAAGTTTGTTGATTTAACTTTATTTGTTCTTCATTTTAAATATCGTATTTGTTCCCATTTTGTTTTTTATTTCAAAATAAGATATGTGCAGTGTGCACAGGAATTTGTTGATAGTTTTTTTTTTTTTTTTTTGAGACAGAGCCTCAAGCTGTTACCCTGGATAGAGTGCAATGGCATCACAGCTCACAGCAACCTCCAACTCCTGGGCTCAAGCGAGTCTCTTGCCTCTGCCTCCCAAGTAGCTGGGACTACAGGCACCCACCACAACACCTGGCCATTTTTTGGTTGCAGCCATCATTGTTGTTTGGCGGGCCCGGGCTGGATTCAAACCCACCAGCTCAGGTGTACATGGCTGGTGCCTTAGCCCGTTGAGCCACAGGCACCGAGCCCATAGTTTTTTGTTTTAAACTATAGTCTGGCCCGCCAATGGTCTGAGGGACACTGAACTGGCCCCCTGTTTAAAAAGTTTGAGCACCCCTACTCTATATTAATAGATCTGACATGTACCCTTGCATTATGCACCATTGGTGTGATCCCACAATTCACCCTCCCACATTCTGATCTTCCCCCGCCCCTCCCAACCCCCTCCTCCCTCCTTCCTCTTGGGCCATAGTTGTGATCTATTCTTCATATGAAAGTAGGAGTGATTTAAATTGGTTTCATAATAGTACTGAGTACATGGGATATTTTTTCTTCCATTCTTGAGATACTTTACTAAGTAGGATATGTTACAACTTCATCCATGTAAACGTAAAAGAAGTAGTGTCTCCATCTTTTTTAAGGCTGCATAATATTCTTGCATTTTCTGTACCTACTGTATTCGTTTTTCATGGCCATCATAGAAGTAACTGGATATCTATAATGATGTTTTTTTTTTCTATCTTAAAGTCCATTTTCTTGTAGCTTATAGATAAATGATCAGCTGGTGGTATTTATTAATTTATTATTATAAATTTATAATATTAATTTATACACAATTTATTAATCCATTCATGGGTCGATGGGCTCTTGGGCCTCTTCCATGACTTAGCTATTATGAATTGAGCTGCAAGGAACAATCTGGTACAGATATCTTTGTTACAAAGTTATTTTTGGTCTTTTGGATATACACTTAATAGAGGAATTGCAGGATCAGGTGGCAGGTCTACTTTAGATCCCTGAGTATTCTCCATACTTCTTTCTAGAAGGGACGTATTAGCTTGCACTCCTACCAGCAATGCAGAAGTGTTTGCTTTTCTCCACGTCCATGCCAACATCTGTAGTTTTGGGATTTTGTTATGTGAGCCACTCTTATGGGAGTTAGATGATACCTCAAAGTGGTTTTGATTTGCATTTCTCTGATGATTAAAGATGTTGAGCATTTTTTCATGTGTCTGTAGGCCATGCTCCTATCATCTTCAGAGAAGCTTCTGTTCAAGTACCTTGCCCACAATGAAATGGGATTACTTGTTTTTTGCTTATTAATAAGTTTGAGTTCTCTGTGGATTCTGGTTATCATACCTTTGTCAGAAGCATAACCTGCAAATATCCTCTCCTGTCTGTTTGTTTTACTTACTTTGTTCTTGGCTGAGCAGAAGCTTTTTAGTTTGATCAGATCCCAGTAAAGTATTTTTGGTGTTGCTTCAACTGCCTGGGGGATCCTCCTCATAAAGTATTCTCCCAGGCCAATTTCTTCAAGTGTTTCTCCTGCACCCTCTCCAAGAATCTTTATAGTTTCATCTTAAGTTTAAATCTTTTATATAGTGAGAGTCAATTTTTGTTAATAGTGAAAGGTGTGGGTCCAGTTTCAGTCCTTTACAAGTTGCCAGCCAGTTCTCCCAACACCATTTGTTAAATAGGGAATCTTTCCCACAATTTATATTTTTGATATATATCAAAGATCAAATGACGATAAGTGTCTGGGTTCATCTTTTGGTTGTCAATTCTGTTCCATACCTCTACCTCTCTCTTTTTGTGCCAATACCATGATGTTTTGATCTCTATAGATTTATAGTATAGTTTAAAGTCTGGTAGCATGATTCCTCCTGATTTGTTTTTATTTCTGAGTAATGTCTTGGCTATTCAAGATTTTTTATGGTTCCAGATAAAATAAAGTACAATTTTTTCCAGATCTTTAAAGTATGATGGTGGTGCTTTGATAGGGACTGCATTAATTTTGTAAATTGCTTTGGGTTTAATGGACATTTTAACAATGTTGATTCTTCCTAGCCATGAGCATGGCATGATTTTCCATTTATTAATATCTTTAGCTATTTCTTTTCTCAGAGTTTCATAGTTCTCTTTATAGAGATCTTTCACATCCTGTGTTAAGTAAATTCCCACTTTTTCATGTTCTTTGGCACAACTGTAAAGAGAATAGAGTCCTTGATTGTTTTTTTTGACTTGACTATTATTGGTATTTGTAAAAGCTACTGATTTGTGAGTATTGATTTTGCACCCTGAGATGAACTATATTCCTTGATAACTTCTAAGAGTTTTGAGGTTGAGTCCCTGGGGTTTTCCAGGTATAAAATCATATCGTCTGTGAAGAGTGAAAGTTTGATCTCCTCTGACCCTGTTTGTTTACCCTTGAACGCCTTCTCTTGCCTGTTTGCGATGGCTAAAACTTCCATTACAATGTTAAAAAGCAGTGAAGACAATAGGCTACCTTGCCTGGTTCCTGATCTGAGTGGAAATGTTTTCAATTTTACTCCATCCAGTATGATATTGGCTGTGGGTTTGCTATAGATGGCCTCTATCATTTTAAGAAATGTCCCTTCTATACCTGTTTTCTTAAGTGTTCTGATCATGAAAGGATGCTGGATATTGTCAAAAGCTTTTTCTTCATCTATTGAGAGAATCATATGGTCTTTGTTTTTTTAGTTTTTGTGATGTATTATATTTATAGATTTATTGAACCCACCTTGAGACCCTAGAATAAAACTTACTTGCTCATGGTGTATAATTAGTTTGCTGTGTTGCTGGATTCTGTTTGCTAGGATCTTATTGAATATTTTTGCATCTATGTTCATTAAAGATATTAGTCTGTATAGCCTTGTATTTCTTAAAATACTTCTTTTCCAGATCAAAATAGTAAATTGACCTCTGGTTAACCAAAACCCAGGACTGATTTTCCCATTTAAGTACTATAAAATAAATGAAATTTACCTTCAGGAAACTAGATAGGTAGTCCTAGTATTTCCCTGCTGCTGAGGAGTCCTTATTTTGTTGTTTAACGAGTAGTATGGAGAGCATGACATCTGTACAATAGGTGGGAATGGTACTTTCCTTGGGTGCAAAATTTGGGGAGTTTCAAAATTCTGGAAGTGCCAAACAATCTGTAATCAAGATGAAGAGTATTTTAATTAGCCTTGCCAGATAACATACAAGATAAACAATTAAATTTGATTTTCAGATAAACAACACATAGTTTTATTATAAATAGGCTTACACAATAGTTGATCTAAAATTTAAATATTGTCTAAGACATTCACCAAAAACGTTCTTGCAATATATCTAATATTTAAATTTAACTATATGTTCTTTATCTGCACTTCCCAACCCTCAAGCTGAGGACAGGTACCAGGCTGTGGCTTGTTAGAAACTCGGGCTCACAGCAGAAGGTTAACAGGAGAATGAGCAAAGCTGCACCTGTATTTACAACCATGCCCCAGCACTCGCATCACTGTCACATCGGAGATGTCGTCATGAACTCTAGTGTAAACTACATGTGAGAGATGTAGGTTGAGTGCTCCTTGTGAGAATCCAATGCCTGATGATTTGAGGTGGAGATACTATGCGCTCCCACTGATTCTGCATTATGGTGAATGGTATATAATGATAGAAATAAAGTGTATAATAAATAAAACCATTGCCTCACACACCCATCGGTGGAAAAATTATCATCCATGAAACAAGTCACTGGAGTCAAAAGTTTGAGGACATTTGTTTTATATTTTTATTTACTAAATCTAGAGATTCTAACTCTAATGCGCTATTTTTTAGTTTGTTTCTTTTTCTTTTTGTTTTTCTTAGACAAAGTCTTGCTCTGTAACCTGGAGCACACAATCATAGCTGACTCCAGACTTGAACACCTGGGCTCAAGATGTCCTCTTGCCTCAGATTGCAGAGGAGGTGGGAGTACAGGCTCCTGTCACAACACACAGCTAATTTTCTCACTCTGTTGCCCAGGCTGGTCTCACACTCCTGGCCTCAGTGATCCTCTCACCTCAGTCTCCCAAAGTGCTGGGGTTGCATGCGTAAGTCACTATGCCCAGTCCCCTAGTGCACTATTTTTTCTTAAACTTAAAATTAATGCAAAGAAAACTTCATAATTAAATAATAATGCTTTTAAAATAAAGCCTGCATTTACTTAATGATTTTTTTTTCTTTTGCCTTAAGCTCTAATAAGTCTTGGTACAACATAGCAACTGATTCTAACTTTTTAAAATATTTTCTTAAAATATTATTTATCATTTTACTGAGTGAAGTGTGCCCTTTTAATATTACCTCCATATCAAATGCCTCATTTTTTTTTTAAAACCAGGCTGAATACTTCCTGGAAGCTTCCTTACACTTTGCATTCACCACAGGTCCTAGTTTTAGTGGGGAATATTGTGATAATTTCTGTAGAATGAGAAAGTTTATATTGAAAGGATTTTTTAAAAATTACTGAGTATTCTGGTTATATGTTACTGAAGGAGAAATTGAAGGCTGGGGCAGGGATTTGACTTGACCTCTAGTCTCATGGGAAATTATTAGCACATTTGAAAGTAGAGAGCAGATCTTCTAACAACCCAGTGTTATAGATCTGTTTATATGCATACAGACATATACACACACATAATTTTTAAAGGAGCAAATTTCAAAGGAGAATAATTGCCATGTAATAGCAGCAAGGAGACCACAGTCAACCTGTTCAATCCCATCTAAATTCACAACTCCAGGGGTTGAGATTACAAAAGAATTACATCAGAGATTTATTCCAGCAGTAAGTATTGAGCTTTGTCTACCTCTAGACATTGTTCTTGGTGTTCAGAATACAGCAATGAATATGAAAAATTCCCCTTTCTCTTGGAATTTCTGTTGCAATGGGGGAGTACTAGCAACAGAAGAATAGAGCAAATAAAAAACTTTTGTAATACAGATAACATGTAGTGGTAAAAGTGAAATGAAGCAGGATAAGAAACATGTGCCTGAGCGTGCAGGGCTCTATTAGACGGTATGAGCAGGAAAGACTTGTTTGAGAAAATCACAATTCAGAAGAGACAAGAAAACTCAAAGAGACAGCTCTAGATCTGGATACAGAATATTCCAGACAGAGAAAAGAGCAGGGATGTGACCTGGGAAAAGGATCGAGGTGGGTCTAGCTAAGGAATAGCATGGTCTGTGCTTAATATCTGCCTTGAGTTAGCACTGTGTTTTGAGAAGCCACTGGAAACATGTTTTCAGACCTATTTAAATTTTATGCCAGTGTTTATATAATCATCCAGTGACTCCCAGTTTGGAATGGCAGGAACTGAAAAATATGGCTATTCAAATGCTATTAAAATTTACGTTAATAGGTTAAATAAAATAAAAAAATTAGTCTGTCAGTGACACTAGCCCCATTCAAGTGTTCAATAGCAGTTTGTGTCCTGTGGCTACCACACTGGACAGTGAAGGTATACAGCATTAGTGTCATCAGAGACATTTCAATTGATCAGCTCAACACCAGGCCTGTCGAGCAGGAGAGGTAGATATACGATGTTATATATAATTACTTTCTTAAATACATGTTATACATTTTCTCCCAGACTATATATATATATATATATATATATATATATATATATATATATAATATATATAGTGTGTGTGTGTGTATATACACACACACACACATATATATGTTTATATAGTAGACCCTCTGAAGGTTGACCACCTAAGGAACTGTAACAAAGTGGTTATTATATGGAGGTGGTCAACGTAGGAAATAGGCCTACTGTACTGACACGTGTATGTGGTGCATGTCTGGTCTATGAAAATTAGGTCTATTTAAATAGGTGGCCAATATTAGGAGGTTGTCAACTATCGAGGTTCTCCTGTATATAATATATAACCATATATTGTATTTTTACATAAAATATTTAAAAATACAGCAATGGGGAAAATCAACCTTTTGCATCTAACCATATATTTGATAATATTAAGTGATTTTCTTCTATCTGACAGTTAACAGGATTTGGTATAAGCAATGAGAATTTGGTAATGAACTACACACACAAAAATCCTACTGCTTATAAAGTTTAAATTTTAGTGATAAATAAATAGGGAAAATAAACAGTTCAATACTGATAAATGCTTAAGAGAAAAAATAAACTGTGAAAGGAAGAAATGAAGTGAGAAGGTAATTGTGATGTGTTAAAATAATAAACAGGGATATTAAGGAAAACTTAACTGAGAATATGATGTTTGGACAAAAGAGTGAATTTAATAAGAGGATGAAGGAGATACTTCTAGCCAGAAGGAAGAACAGGCACCAAGGGGCTGAGATGAGGGCTGTCCTAGCCCATCTGAGAAACAGAACAGAGATCAGCACCATTAAAGTGGAGCAGAAGGAGACTTAGGGGAGGAGGAGGAGGGCCTAAATCCAGGGAGTTATTGGGGCCAAATTTCTTAAGGATCTGTAGCTCATTGTAAGGTATTTGTATCCTAAAGTGAAAGACAACTTCACATTTTTTCTTTCCAAAAAGGAAGGAACAAATTGGGATTATAAATCGGTATTTAACCTTATTGAAATTGTTTGGGAGTTGAATGAGGTTATATGCATTTGTCATCCTAGCTACTTGGGAGGCTGAGGTAGAAGATTGTTTGAGGTCAGGAGCTTGATACCAGTCTGGCCAATATAGTAAGACCCCTTCTCTAAAAAATAAAAAAACAGACTGGGCACAGTCTCTCATATCTATAATCCTGAAACTCTGGGAGGCTGAGGGGAGAGGATTACCTGAGCTCAGGTGTTTCAGACCAGCCTGAAAAAGTGTGAGACCCTGTCTCTCTAGAAAAAAAATAAAAGAAAAAAAGGATGTTGTGGCAGGTGCCACTAGTCCCAGCTACTCAGGAGGCTGGGGCAGAAGGATCTCCTGAACCCAGGAATTTGAGATTGCTGTAAGCTAGGCTGGTGCCATGACACTCTAGCCTGGGCAACAGAGTGAGACTCTGTATCGAAAAAATTAAAAAATTGCTTTAAATGTCACTATTCAAAAGTATAGCACAGTGGTAAATCTTGGTTTTCTGGAATTGACCCATAGCTTTGAATAATAGCTTAAAACTTTTGTTAGTAACTACATAGACTGGATTAAGTTACTTCCTTTCTTTAAGACAGGACATGGCTGACACATAGTTCAATCTGTGTATTAGACACAGTACTTATCACTTTGAAGCATGTCGTTTAAGGTGGTGCAGTAGTGCCCCATTATCCACAGGAGGTATGTTCCAAAACTTCAGTGTATGCCTGAAATAGCACTACTGAACCTACATATGCTATGTTTAAGGGCTACCAAGTCATTAACAGGTGGGCAAATAGACATGCTGGACATCAGGATGACTCACGTATTCTAGGTATGATTCAGGTGGATGAAGTTGGACCATGCAGGATTTCAACGTACTACTCAGAGTTTAAAATGTATGAATTGTTTATTTCTGGAATTTTTCATTTAGTGTTTTTGGGTCATGGTTCCCTGGAGCATCTGAAACTGTGGAAAGTAAAACAGCTAATGGGGGTGCACTACTGTACTTGATTATCCCATTATTATAGGTAGAGAAATGAAATTAAAATGACATAAGTGACCTACAGTTCACATAGCTAATATTCTCAACTTCATATGTTTGATGCAAGCTTTAAATTATAACACATGTAAAACACTTAGTAAGTGTCTGTTGAATAACGATTGTTATTACTATTATTATTCTACTATAATCTTCCATGTAGCAGGCCTATTGCTGAACTAGACATTGAAATGCATTTACTTTCAGAGCAAATTCATTCATGATAAGAGCTTCAAATTTGCCTCAGGTGAAATTTTCTTGAAATGAGCAACAAAGAACTCTGAGCAGTCATTCATAGACACAAAATTTGCTAGGTTTCTTGCCAATTAATATAACATTCTGTATTCCCATAACTACAGAATTACTAACAGGTATCGTCTCAAGAATTATATTTACCATCTCATCCAGACTAAGGAAAGTAAAACAAACTAAAATGTAAAAGGTTATATACATCTACTTACCTATACTTTATGCTACAGAATTTTATTTCATTTTGGTTAAAAATATATTTCTGACTTTAAGATTAAATGAGAGGAGCCTTTATTAGAGAAGGCTATGGTATAACACCCAATATATTTTCCATTAGTGTGAAAAAAATGCATTCCATTCTTTTTTTCTTGGTAGCTCCATATTTAGCATAGGGTAGGAAACATAAATAGTGATCAGTAAGCTTTTCCTTTTCTGAATTCAATTCCTGACCAGCCTGTATCATATGAAGCAATAGGGAAAAATATGTACCTAAATAAAGCATGTTGATGCTTCAAGATAAGACATGTACCATTTCCTTCATGGTGTTACAGAGGAAATCAGAGCAACAGCATAAGTAAATAAAACAGCATATAACATCAGATGAAAGTTTACGGAAACTGATACTGGGAGCTCTAGGACAGTGACTCTCACTTCCCATTAGTGTGATAGTCACACCTAATGATATTCCAGACATAATGACTCTTGACCCAGCAGACCATGGCAGAGAGAACCGCATAGCTGGCAAGGAGTGCCTGATTCTTGATGCCTCCATGGATCAATCAATACTTCAAACACATGGAAAGAAGGGTTTACTTTTGCAATTTTGTAATTCAGAGTAAATACGGAGAGCATAAGCTCGCCTGCCACTGTATGTGTTCTTCTTTCCATCTATTAAACGTGGAATTTTGACTAGTGTTTGCTTCCATCACCTGGGCATGCTCCTGCTTCATTGGGTAGCATTGTTATTGGCTGATACAAGAAGGCAATGCCAGTAGCTGTCTTTAGATAAGAAGATGCTGTCCAGGTAGATGGCCATATGGCTCCATAATTGATCTGAGAAGCATAGTACAGGTCAGTGTTGGTTGATCTTTGCCATAACTACCGTAGGCCTTCTGCACTGGCTCCCCATCCAATTCTGGCTTTGTGGACTCCCCACAACCCAATATCCAGAAGGGGTCCTTTTTATATATTTCCCACAACACATATATGCCTATCATGGGAATTTGTCAGCTTTGTCTTTCCTTACATTAGAACTCAGAGAGGATATATCTGTATGAGTTTTCAAGATAACATGTGTTACTGGGTGAACAAAAGAGGAAGAGCGGACTTCTCTTGACAACAAAAATTCACAAGTGCATCTTCACTGTAACTATCCTGAGATGCTGGGAAGAGGCTAAAGAGCACTCTAAGCTATTATTGTTTCCAGTGACAATGGTAGGAAATGCTGAGTAAGGAGGTAGCACTCTCATGTTTCTGATTCTTAAGGGGCTCAAGATATGCTATATTTGACGTGTCCTTAAAGCATCTACTTTATCAAATGGATGAAGCTCGCTGCCAGCCACACTGTCTGTCATACATGCCTCATTTAATATCCTTAACTGAGGGAACTTAACAGAAAGCTAAGGTGGTGGCTTTGGAGAAGCTGTATAGTGTAGAAGTTCAGGTTTGTGGGGTCATATTTGAGTTATGACTTTGCATTGGTAATCTGTATGACTGCATTCTGACCATTTAATCACTCTAAACTTGTCCTTGCTCATCTGTAAAACGAGACACAAGCTTTCTTATTGACGTTCCAAATTGAACAGGATAACATCTATAAAATACCCCAATGCTTTGCACTGAATAACATTTCAATAAATATGAGTTATTATTATGCTGGGGGAAAAAAACAAAGAGAGAGGTTTGAGGGAAAGATAAATGCTGAAATAGCCCTATAGAAGATCATTCTGTGTAATTGGCCAACTCACCCATCTCAAGCAAGTGCCGATTTGGGATCAGAGGTGCAAAAGTTCTGCACAATATTCAGGAATATTGTTGCCTTGCCATTTGCTTTATGTTGCATTATCGGAAGATTTATTAATGCCACTCAGAAATGAATTTTGACTGTTAAGCCACTTAAGAATGAAATAGATCCCCAATTAGGACTAGAACTCAAATTACCGTGATTTTACTATTTATTTTTGCCACCACACAGTTAAAATATTTATCAAATAGTGCAATTTATAGCAATTATCAATAAGAAAACTGTAGTTACAAGGCACTGAGTTTCTGCCCCCCCACAAGGAATATAAATAAAAGATTTGCCTAATTGTCTTTGTCCATATGGTTTAGATGCATGAATTGGTTTAGTGAAGAAAGCAAAGTAAGGTCCATACACACAATATTTTGGGTTAATCTCAGAGGATCTCTGGGTGCTTTACATTCCTTCCAAATCCTGTGTGCTTCCCTAGACTCCAAGACAGAGTGAAGATATATATATTTTTTTGACCTCAAGTTTATTCAAGCTAGAAAAGCATTTTCTTTGTATGTGAAATTCAAACACTCGAGCAGTCCCTTCTTTCCTTGACTCCCTCAATTTTGGCAAATACGTAGTATAAAGAGAGATATAATCTTTTGAAGCCAAAATACTTGATTAATTCTTATATTTTTCATCTGTACCGTGCATTTATTTTATTTGTGGATATATTTAAATTTCTTGTTTTATCCCTCCCTCCATTACAAAAAAAAATGGCGAGGAAGTTTGGATTGGTTTGCTTGATTATTTATTATCATATTGTATCATCGTCAGTGAAATAGACATGAAAGTGCACATCAAATGGTTGATCATAAAATAAAGCATTCTTGGCCCCTAGAGCAATGACAAAATAACACAGCATTGAGCTTATTTTAATTAAAATAGCCCCTGTCTAGCTGGTACACTGTTCTCAATGGTGGCAAGAAACTAGTAAGTTCTGTAAAGAGTCTTAATGAGGAACTTAAGATATCCGATTTAAGTAATTCCAACTACAGAAAAACCTTCCTAGTTGGCCATCTCTTCAAACTGACCACCTCCTCAAGTTGACCTATGGACATGCACCACACGTACGTATCAGTACAGTGGGCCTAGTTCCTTAAGTTGACCACTTTCATATGTTGACCATCTTGTTAAGCCCCTTGAGTGGCCAATTTACAGAGCTGCTACTGTATAGGGAGAGGAAGTGAAGACGAGAGAGAGAGTGAGATTAATGTGCCTTAGAGTTGGCTCACATGATCATGGAAGAGACCAGCAAGCACAAAATCTACAGAAGTGATGTCCCATTTTGACCTGAAGTTTAAGTGTTTAGCATAACCTTCATGATGACAGAAGAGAATAGATTTTGTGACCATTTTGTAAATGTTTCTAAGAAAAGTGTTTAGATGTGAGAAATCATTGTTTGGTACCAATTGCTAACTATCCTTGCTAGATCTTTTCTCTCCTTCCTTTCCCATGAGTCCAAGTGACAAATGTGAAAGCCAGGGTAGACAGACAGGTAAGCACACGTCATATGTGACAAAGAAGGAAGCTTTTGTCTCCACTATCTTAGTGGATGCTGTTTGTGTTCTGTCCTGATTCCATTACTAAACAGGACCGTGCACCCACCACAGGTACTCTGAATGTCAGAAAATAGCTCAGAGTTATCATTTCTCTAAAGAGTTTCTCTTAGAAAAAAAAAAAAAAGAGTTTCTCTTAGCCAGATGCCACAGAAACTAGACCTGGGCACTCCCCAGTGCCCACAGACCTTGGCCAATAGTTGCCTTGCAAGGGAATACAAAAGACAGGACCTGAAATCTCATGACTAACTCCATGGTGCAATTTGTGCTTCGGAGCTAACTCATGGACCCTATAATTATTTGCCTTTTTTCTCCATGCCCTGCCCTTCTTCATTCACACCTTTTCTCCTGAGAGGATTAATCCAAATAAATCACTGGTAAATAATTTCTATCCTAGACTCTGCTTCTGGAATCTCTCACCTAGTATACATGATAACTTTTAAAGAATATGAATTGCAAAGGTCATTATATTTGCCACTTTATTGCCTATGGTTTTCCTGTTAAAAAATAATTCTATTGAGTTCTAACACAATGGGAAAAGTTGTCTGCATATGTGTGTATGTATACATGTGTGTAGGGGGTGAAGGTCTGTGTTAGCATGTGTATGCATATATATTTAAATGAAAAATAAGAAAATATAATATTCACAATTGTGAAAACATCTCAATCTATGTTCTGGCATTTGCACAAATACACAAATCTATCATTATAAGTAGGGATAGTTACACCCAGGTCTGATATTATGGTCATTAATCTTTCCTCTGCTTCCTATAAAGGCTTTATTGTTATATTTCCATTCAGCATTTAAAAATATAAAATATGTATACAATAAAACAATACAAACATAAAAATGAGGAAGCTATTCCCTCAGTTTCAGTAATGCTGTACTTAATGAAGTGCTAGCATAGCAAGGGCTGTACCATACGTTGACATGGTTGCTGTTATAGACAGGATATGCTCCCTGTGAAACAGCAGCGATACTAAGGAAATTTGTTTTGAGAGATGTGGACTGATTCTTGATTGAGCAAAACCTACTTTTTGAGTGATTAAAAATTTCTGGTTATGAGAGAAACCCCTAATATAAATTTATTTTTATGCAAACTTCAATTTGTTTTCCAGATACTGACTAAAAATATGGGGAGAGAGCTTCCACTTTGGAGTGACTATATGAATACTGTAATTATCAGAATTTCTTCATGTGATGAGACCACTAGCTTCTCTTATAAAATTTAGCAGCAATTTTATGTGTACTACCTAAAGGGTTTAATTGTCTTTTTCTTTTTCTCAAAAGCTGCAGGAGATTATGAAGAAGGGTATCAACTAGATCATAATTAATAAGATTAGATGTTATTTAAAAACTAAACCAAAAGCTCATAAATTTTTATACTTCTTGGGTTATATGCATTTAGCCAAAGAGAGGCAATGTGTTTGGTGACATATAAAAGACATAAATTTGAATTAGATTTTTTAGTATTAAATCTGCAGAATTAAATTTATTTCTTGTGCAATAATGTTTTTAACTAAGAAAGAAGAGGGTGGATTATTTTCCAATAAGATTTTAATATAGCAGGTCAAATCTACTATTTTAGTGTGTTTCTACCCTTGAGATTCATCCCTGGGTGATTAAGTTGGTTTATACCTCCTAACGTAAGAAAGTGAGGTGTCAGAGGCCACTCTCCAGGGAGAAGGGTGCTATCAAGATATTATCTAGGTGGAGACACTATCGAACAAAGATGCAGAATAATATTCAAACTCCAGAAGCAAAGACTTTATTCAGATCCATGGACAACTTAGAATATTTTGATCTAAAGTCATGTTTGAATACAAGCTCCTTCACTGTTAATAAATCTAACAACCCAGAATTCCAAGTTTGTTTGCTTTAGCAGTATCTGTGGGCTTTCTCTGAAAAATTTTGCGAATCACTGTGGACTTACTCTTCTCCAAACGTGTGTGGTGTGTTTGTTCACACACGTGTACCTACTCTTGATCAAAATCTTTCAGTGACTTCATAGTGGAGTCTGGTCTGAAAATCTGAATGGAGATATGAAGCCCGCCACATTATTTTTGATGCTATCTTATATTTGCACTTCCTTGTCCCATAATTACTCTCAAATATTAGAGCAAATTCTAATGTGCCTTCAAATTACATCGTTAGGAATGAGTGAGTCAGAAGACAAAACATAGTGTTCATGACAATAAAATATTGTAAAATTCTAGAAGGCAGAAATTGATGTTTTCATTATTTTTTGTCTATTTTTTCTCCTGGTTAAGTGCCCATAGAATTCTTTAAGCCAGCCAGACCTGCATGGTTGACCTTGAATATATAACCTGAGTGCATATTAGAAATACCTGGAAAGATTTTCAAAAATACTGGTGCTTAAATTCTTCCTCAAAGTCATGATCTAGAAAGAAGCCTGGGTGTAAGTATTACTAAACATTTCCATGGGTGATTCTGTTACATTGAGAGTGTGGAAGTAGAGCAAAAAAGGGTATGTCGCAAGGACCAAAGATGTGAGTAGCTGTAAATACTGTGCTCTATTCTAAAGGCAGTCTTGGTTGGGTTCAAAGATGGATAACTTAGAGGCAAATATTACCAGTTCATTACATGAGAACAGCACGTATTTTAGTAAAACAACAACTATACTTAACACTCAATTTGTGTCAGGTATTAAATCTTCCCTTGGTGTATAGTTCAAAATAAATCAGACTCTATTCTTGTACATTATACAATGCATTCCACAGTAAACAAAACTTGACATTGTTGGAGATAAAAGTGAGTTCTGTATTTTTCTTATATAAATTATTCTTCATGAAAACATAGATTCAAAATTATTAAGTATCTAGGAATAAATCTCATAAAAGTTGTGAAAGATATTTATACAGAAATACGTAAAACATTACTGAGTGTGAGTTCCATTTCTGGTATACCCAGTAAAATTGCCAATAGACTGACTTTCCTACACATAAATTTAAACTCAGTACTGAAACAAACCAAACAAAAATACTGTAAAAAGATGTGGAGAGTAAGTATTTGTAGTAGGGGAGTAGCACTAGTTTGAGTTCTGGCTAGTGTTAAGTATGGTGTGAGTTTGCTTAAACTCCAATAGAAATATATCTTTCTAGCCTAAAGAAGACAGAAATTTGAGGTGAATCCCAAACCAACCCCCCCCAAAAAACCCAGCCCAGGTCCTGTGTATAAACTCTACCTAAGTCTTCTGCTGAATCATGAATTACAAACTCATGAAAAATGGTGCAAACAGCACAATGAGATAGCAGAAAGAAACAGACCAACATTCAAGCCGCTCATCTCAGACAATACATAACATGGAAAAAAAAAATAAGAAGTTAACTGATGACTCCATACTGAACCTCAGAGTCAAAGCATTCTATAATAGACATACTCTTATTTGACAATGTGAATGTTACTTTCTTTGCATTATTATTATTATTGCTTAATATTTCAATGCAAAAATCGTCTGATTTCTTTTCTGAATGTATTTATCTTTGTTTTTTACGACTTTTTTGTTTCTAGTCCTTCTCTTAAACATTGTTATTGTTATTAAATTTTAAGCCTTTTTAATTTTGTGAAGGCAAAAAGTGGAAACCTAATAAACACATGTATATGTAAAAAAAAAAATAAAAAATAAAACAATGAGATAAAGAAAAATATGGAAGACAAGAGAGAAAATACCTTCAGAGAAATAGAATATATATTAAAAACCACAACACAAAAAAAAACAGAATGGAAAAGTTAGAATAAAAATATTAAATCAAACTTAGCAGAATTACTTGCAAAATAATAGAGAAAAAATTCAGTTAACTATCAGGAAATAAATATTCCTATTTCTTCATGGCTAGGGCTTTCTGGGAAAATTTGCTAGGAGTTGGGCCATTGAAAACTATTTGGAACTTAAGGAATAGTTAAATACTCAGAGACCATCAAGGAGTCATACATTTGTATTCAAAGAAAGATGAGACATGGACCTGTAGAGTTATTCTAAAGGCTGTAAACTCGGTTCTCTTATTCTCCCCTCCCCATACCAGATATGTACAGTGTGTTCCAAAAGTCGCCATACATAGGGCAAGAGAAATCGTAGCTAAATATACTGTTATTTGTAAAATATTCATTATAGAATTTCACAAAATATTCACAAAATTTTTTCTGTCTGTTGGCTACCTTTCTGTAAAATTGTATTTACATTCCAAAAGGTGAGAAAATAGGATTATCTCCCTTTGATTCCCTAAGAGAAACAGAAAGATTAAGTTTTTCTTTCTCTCTCACAGGAATAGCATAAATAAACATATGTTCCTAGATTCATATTTCCTTACTATAATACGTCCCCACACATGTGTGTGTTCCCACCTGGCTTTCACCATATTTTCTTAGAGGAAGGAGATTGGGCAAAGGGAAACAATGTGATTTATTGGTATTAGTACTGTAAACGACTGTGAGAACTAGATAGAAGTGATAGAAATAACATTTAACCTGTGCCTGCTCCAGAGCCTGACATCTACTTTCAGCATAGTATGAATAATTATAGATATTAAAAGCTTATCATGAACGTGGAGAAAGATAAATATAAATTATTCAAGCTGAAGAACAAAGAGAAAGTATATTGTTTATTAAAAAATTAAGAAAACATCAGCAATATCAGACAGAGCAGGAGAATGAAAAAAAAATGAAGAAATAATAGGCATTTTTTTCAAATTTCATGAAAAAATATAAACTTACAGGTTAATGCAGCTCCATAAGCCCCAAGATAACAAATATGAAGAAAACCATGCCATGCCTAGGCACTTTAAAGTCAAACTACTTAAAAACAAGCATAAAATATCCTTAAAGTGGTGATGATATGTGAGAAACGCTGTCCCTAAATATGGCATCTTGTCCTGCTGAGCAATTTAGCTGACAGAAATTGAGGAAACCATGGAATCAGAAAGGTTTCTTAGGCCTTCTGGCACCCACTTTCTCTTGAAGACCCTCCTGTGACAGGCGTTCTGCCCGGTACCTGGAGGCAGAGAACGTTACACAGAGAAATCAAGAAGAATCTAAACATACCAGCTTTGGTAAGTCCCCCCACCCCATTAGGGTACCATTAAATTATGCCCTTTTATGCTCAAATCACACTTTTGCATGACTGTCTATCAGAATACATTTTTTGTGTCTTCATTTTTTTTAAGGCTCCTGTACCATGTAAAATTTTAGTTAAGTAAATTTGTAATGCTTTTCTCTTGCCTGCCTGCCTTCCTTCCTTCCTTCCTCCTTCCCTCCCTCTCTCCCTTCCTTTCTTCCTTTCTTCCTTCTTTCCTTCCTTTTATGTTGCTCTTATATGAAAAGCCATGAACTCTGTGATGAATGAAGCAAAGATTACTTTTTCTCACCTACAGTAGCCAAGAAAAAGAACACATCAAATAACAGGGAATATAACTTTAGAAACAATTGAGGCCAGAAGACAGTAGGATAGAACATTTCAAGTGATAAAAAAAGAAAAATTATCAAACCAGTATTCTATATTTTGTAAAAAGTATACTTCAAGAGTTTAAGTATACTTCAAGTAAAGATTTTTTGGATAAAAGAAAATTTATCATCAGTTAACCTGTCAGTATAAGAAAGGCAAAAGGAAGTTCTTCATGCTAAAAAAAATGGATACAGCAGGGAAACTTGTATCTTCAAGTTGAAATGTAAAAAACTGAAAGTAAGAATGATTTATAGTTGGGTACATATAAAATATTTTACTTTCTTAATGTTTTTTAATATTATTTTCTTTCGCTGATAACATCTTGCTCTGTGTCACCTAGGCTGGAGTGCAGTGGCACAATCATAGCTCTCTACAGCCTCAAAATACTGGCTCAAATGACCCTTCTGTCTTAGCCTGCAGAGTGGCTTGGATTAGAGACACATATTACTATGCCTGGCTAATTTTTTTTCATGTTTTTAGAGACAGAGTTTAGCTATTTTGCGCGGGCTGTCTCAAATCTCTGGCCTTAGGCAATCCTCCCACTTTAGCCTCCCAAGTCCCTGAGATCACAGATGTGAGCCACTGTGCGGAGCTGTCTCTTAATTTCATTGAAATATACATGATTATTTACAGCAAGTAAAAAATCTTGAGGTGTTCATAGTATATGTAGGTACATGCTATGACAATTACAGTGAAAAGTACAGCAGATGGGGTTGGTAAATGGATCTATGTGACTGGAAATTTCTACTTTTGTCTATAAAATGGTACAATATTAACTTTACATACACTGAAAAATGAAGATTGTGTATTGCATACTCAAAGCAAGCAATAAGAAATTAAACAAGGAAGTGATATAAAAAGTCAAGAAATAAATTGAAGTAAAATTGAAACATAAACAACCCAAAAGAGGATGAGAAAGAGAGAAAAAATATACAAAGAAGAAAAGGAACAAGAGAACAATTTATAAACTTATATACCTAAATCCAACCATATTAATAATTACATTTAATGTTAATGGACTAACTAAACAAAGATCCAAATGAGATGCCTTCTAGGAGAAATGCACTTTATATATAAAGGCACAGATGGAGATGGGCAAAAGTAAATTGATGGCGAATATATTTCATGTAAATTGTAAGTATAAAAGTCCAGAGTGAATATATTAATATCAGGTAAAATAAATGTCAAGACAAATACTATTACTAGAGATAAATAGGGAAATTTCATAATGACAAAGCAATGTTGGAAAGAGAAAATAAGGCAGGTGTTTGATCTCTCCATTAGGGAGACACAAAAGTCATAAATACGCCTTGTAAAATAGCCACAAAACACATGAAAAGAATGTGGAAACAGAGGAACAAAGACAAATATAAAATCATAATAACCGACCTTTTTAAATATTCTCCGCAAATGATAAAATTAGAGAGCAGTCAGTAGAACTAGACAGAACAAGATAGAACATATAGAAATAAGATGCTTGTCAGTCATCTTTCTAAAAAATAATCAATTATTAGAAAGCAGTACACCAATAACAGGAAAGAAACTCCAGATTATTACTCAACAAGATCGGTTCACCCAAAATAATAACAATGATAAATCTCATTAAACTTAAAATAAGTAAAATCATGAATAGTATCTTCTCAATGTAGCAGAAATAAATTATAAATCAATAAAATAAGACACTTAGGAAATACAAAATATATGGAAATTAAACAACACTTTTTGAAATAATCCATAGATCAAAAAAAGAAAAAGAAAAAGAAATATATATATATATATGTTTTTTGAGACAGAGTCTCACAATGTCGCCCTCGGTAGAGTGCCATGGCATTACATCTCACAGCAACCACTAGCCCTTGGGCTTAGGCAATTCTCGTGCCTCAGCCCCTCCTCCCCCAATAGCTGGGACTACAGGCACCTGACACAAGGCCCGGCTATTTTTTGTTGCAGTTTGGCCGGGGCCAGATTTGAACCCACCACCCTCGGTATATGAGGCCAGCACCCTACTCACTGAGCCTTAGGCATTGCCCAAAATAGAATATATTTTAACTGAACAAATATAAATATATAATCAATCAAAATCTACACAGTAGAGTTAAAAGAATGGTTAGAGAGAATCTTATAAATTAAATGCCTGTCAGAAAGGAAAATGGGTTTAGTCTTAGTGTGCTAAGAATCTATCTTAAGAAACTGTAAAAATAGGAAGTTGAAAAACAGTCTAATGCAAAGGAAGTATAGGAAAGGAAAGAGGAGTAGTAATCAAGGACATAAACAAAAGAAGCAAACACAAAACACAGCCAGAAACTAATTTTTAACAAAGCAACACAAAAACTACCTACAATGGAAGAGACCATAAAAATCATTAATATAAAAAATGATATTACTGTTTGCATTATATACCTCAATACCATTTTGTGGTTCCTGCTCCTCTCCCACTCTGAACTTGGGTGAATACTTTTAAGGCTGAAATTAAATGTGTCTCTCAACTTTTCTAATGTCCTTTCTACCTCTTTTCCTCATTTTCATGTTGAATCTTCTATCAAGTGGTATATGAAACTTTCAGCAATTTTATTATAGTCATTTGGGTTTTGGTCTTGAGCAATCTTGTAAAATGAAAGCTGTGTGTCCCGTAAATGATGTTGGGCCCAAACTGCTAAAAGTAAGATGAGTTTTCCTATAAGGAAGAATGAGGCAAAATGGTGAGAATATGGCTCTGACCAATTAGGTTCCAGAATGTGGAACATCCACCCCATCTACGGGAAGAGTAACACAGTAGTTCTTCATCAGAATCTGTGGGCACATTTTATAATTTTGCCTCTTTCCAATATTACGTGAGAATTTCTGAAGAATGGTACCGTATATTTGCATATTTTCAAAAATTTTCAGGTCACTTTGCTGTTTATCCTTGTTTAAGAACCATTGTCTATTTAAGGCTGAAAAAAGATGATCATTTAAGATGATCATGGAAAACTATATAGATAGAAAAACGTGAAATGATAATTTGATATGCCTTTTGAACAGACAAAACTGTAACTACAATACTCTGCTCATAAATAGGGAACTGAGCCAAGGGCAAATTGTTACAGTAGTGAATAGTTGGCTATCACATCAATTAGATATGAACAATTTTGAGGAACATAAAATTAGTGTTTAATAATAAAAAGTTATAAGAAATATTAATTTTTTGTTTGATGACATGTAAAAAGACAAGCATGTGACTCCTAGAATGTCCTTGAACAACTAAGAGATAAAAAGGCTCTGCCTTATAAATGCAGATTATTCAGCTGGCACAGGAAATGTCTGTCTCCAGTAGAGGGATGAGGGGAGGAAGGAAGGTACAGAGAAAAGAAAAATGACATTATCTGCTGTCAAGGTACTTGTGATGTATATTTTCCCAAACAATAGTAGAATGTCTGGAATGATGAAATGAGTCAATATGACAGACATTTGACTGAAGTCCAACAAAGAATTTCTAGACTCTTCTAAGATTCAGTGCAAGAAAGTTCCAGGAAACCAGGAGGCTAAGCAGGGTAGCAAGTACTGCTTGAAATCTTATGGATGCATGAAGCATGAACGTCCAGATAACTCTCGAGACCTTACATATGTATTTAATGCATGCTTGGTGGGCTACATCGTGTTCATCATTAATTCAACGTTCTGACATAAATATGTGGAAAATGAGTTTGTCTGATTATTTCATCAGATATCTCTCCAGTGATGGGATATCAAAACAAGGCATATAAAAAGTTACCCTATGAGGGAGAAAGACTTTTGAAAATACAAGCAGATAATGAAATTATCTCTAAAAGAGTGGGCCTGTTATAGTAGTGCTATTATTCTCATTTCCTCTGACAATAACCCCCAAACCCAGTATCTGAAGTGTGGGTTCAGATTTATGTGGATAGGTCAGTATTCTAGTTTCCCAATCCATTTCATGCTTTGCTGTATGCAGATGTATTATCAAAAGAGAACCAGTGACTTCTGTAAGGCTTCTCTTCCAAATATCATACCAAATTCTTTGTAAATTGCCTGCCTAAATAGACACATGTTCTTAAAATCCTTGTTTTAATAGTTTAACAACACATTCATCCCCCTTATAGCTATTGCTATCTTGTACATATGGTAAATCTTGGGTATGATAGATTTCATACAGCATTTGAGCTTGTATTATTATTAGCTGATAAAACTCCATGTTAAGTAGGAGTCTGATGCATGTTCTGGCTTCATTGAGAATATATCCCCCCGGAAAGAGATGATGGAAAAGCTTCTCATTAAAAAAGCTACACATGACTTCTAATCCTGGTAAATACTTATTATGCACATACGAAATTATCTACTTAAAATTTTATTTGATGGCTAAAAAATATTACAGTAAACATTCAATGAAACACTTATTATTGTCTAGATTTTTGGTAGAAATACAAATGGTAACTTAAGGGGATTTGTGCCATTTGCTAGGAAAAGGATGGCAATTAGCACAATGACAAAGCCATAAAGACTGGCAGAAAATTATGCTAATGCAATGTCACATACTGATAATTAATTTAAAAAGCATTTTTTCTTCCAGTTTCTAGTGAATGCTAGTTATCCTTGACTACTTGTTATCCATTCTCCTTTTAGCTTCATGTTAGTAATTTGCTTCTCTTTTGGGAATGTATGCCTCTGACTTGCTATAACTAACCCACCCCCTCGGCAGGATAGAAGTTGGCTTCAGAAAACAGCTTGGTTCAGGGCATATGAGCCAGATATAGGGAATTAAAAATGTTTAGCATAGTCTTTTAAAAAGAAAACTCTTTTTATTCCTAAAGGACTACCAAGAAAGAAAAGCATGTAACCCTGTCACTCCCAGAAGTTGTCAGCAGACATCTCACAAACTGTCCCTGCCGGCATTCTGGTAGGACAAACACCACGGAGGTCAGAAAGAAGAGCCAGGAAAACATGGAGTGAGAGAGGGGAGAAGAAGGGAGTGAAATGGAGACATTTGGAGCTTTGCATTTACTCTGCATTAAATCTTATTTAAAGTAATTCCTACCACTGGACTTTCCACATGCATAATCCAATATTATTGTCTCAGACAGTTTGAGAAATTCTTTTCTGATTTATGTCCAAAAGATTCCTTACTTACAGACTTTTAATGCTTCTCAATTGCATATTTTGTTTTGTTTTTGTAGTTGTGGGAAGAGGTATAATAGCAGTGCCTTTAAAAGTATCCACTTGTAGCAAAAGTTTCAAAACCACTAGTGTGCAATAGGTTCTACCCTCACCTGAGCCACTGCCAAGTAGGACTTCAATTCTCTCATGCCCAGAATTATGGTCTGAAAGTCTGGCCATCAAGTAGGCTCATTAATTTTTATGGCTTTTTCCTTTTACCCTAGTCTCACATAACCACTGGCTTAGGTGATTGCTTTTAGGCAGAGAAAACTGATTTGCAATCCATGATCCCAGCAGGGAAAGAGAAAGTTCACTCTCTGGTTAGTTAAGTTCTTAGAGAACAAGACAGGCATTTTTATTAAATCATGGGAGGACCTGAGTAGGATATTCTAGCATCCCACGCCCCAGCTCTCTGCCCTGAAGCTGAGCTGACAGGATAAAATACACTTTATTAGTGGAGTTAGTACATTGCTTACATGGTGATCTAATGCCCATGCATATTTGCTATAAAGCTTTCTTAGTATCAGAGAGGGATTTTAATTAGACAAACCATAATCTCTTTCCATTTATTAATTCTTTCCCTTAGGTTTGCCTTATACAAAATGTGTGGATAATTAAAACCTGAACAGAAATAACACTCCTTCCGGAAGGGTTGCGCTAGGAAAAATATTGACTTCTCTCTCCTGTCCTCAAGAAAATAGAAAAAATATATATGTATCTGATGAATATTGACAAATATGTATGTCTGTTTGGATTTCAACCTGAGTGACTAGTATTAGGAAGAGGATGGCAGAGGAAATATGCTTTAGGGATAAATGTGGAAGTTGTACAGTTATTGTTGAGGAAGTGAGATTCTGGCAGATTAATAACGCTGGTTAAGAGTACATGATATGGGATTAAGTGATTCTGACTTTCACCCCAATGTATGACTGCTTGGCTGTGTGAATCACTTAAGCTTGCATTTTCTCATCTGAGGTGGAGATGATATATACAGCCTCTTCTGTAGGCTAGTTAGAATTACTACGTGAGATGACGTGTGAGCATGATGCCTGGAACAGAGTACACACTGTGTGTGCAAATTCTCGCTGTTATTAGTATGATTTTATTACAACCTCTTGTTTAGTGTCTGTCCTCACATTAACTACTTCTTTTTTATTACAATTTGTCTTACTTTTCCTGATGTGTATTGTATAGTTAAGTTAATCACAGAATGAAAATGTTGAATGTTTGGCTACGTCTTGTTTAAATTCCTAACTCTTGAGGATGAGAAAAACCTGGGGGAAAAAATTGAACAATGATACTGGTCATATAAAGAAAATAGATTGGCTGGGCTTAGTGGTTCACGCCTTTAATCCTGGCACTCTGGAAGGTTTAGGTGGAAGGATCACTTGAGAGCAGAGGTTCGAGACTAGCCTGAACAAGAATGAGATCCTATCTCTGCTAAAAAAAAAAGACAAATTAGCTAGACATTGTGGTGGGCACCTATATAGTTCCAGTTACTCATCCAGCTGAGGGAGGAAGATCACTTGAGACTGGAAGTTTGAGGATACTGAGAGTGAGGCTGACCCCATGGCCTGCTAACCCGGGCAACCGCTGTGTTAGAGAGAGGAGAGAGAGAGAGAAAGAGAGAGGGGGAGGACAGATTCATTATGCACAAGATAATCTCTGACTTTTATTCCTGCAGGGCTGTGAACAACATTACTCACATGTTGACAATGTTTGTGGAAGGACAGAGAATTGGACTAGGAATCTTATAATTTAGGATAAAGTCACACTCACACACTCTCACGTGCAAACACAGAAATAGTATCTCCATGCAGAAAGTTACTATGTCATAGTACTGTTTACACAGCTCAAATCAGGCAAAACATTTGAAAATTTAGGTACAAAACTTATGTGAAAGTTGTGAATTACTGGAATTATCTCATAACTCAAGCCCTATCTCATCTCCTTAATAATGTCAAAATAAGAAAAAGGAAAAAACCTGAAGTAATAATAAGTGCAAAGTTAGAAGTAAATTTTTGAGAAATAGTAATTTTTTTTTTGATTATCTGATTGCTAGTATAGAGTCAAACTCTAATTGACTTTGGGATCTTATGAATAAGAATATCAATTTTTTAAAAAGGATTACTGCTTTGGTGCTAAATATTTAAGTCAACATTTTTTTTAAACAATCATTAAAGTTTAAAAACTGGTGTTATTTTAGATTTTTGTTTATTTTTTAAGAAAAAAATTATTAAAATTTTTACAATATTAAATTATTATAAATTTTTAAAAAGATTTTTACAATTTTTATAATATTGAATTACTTACAATTTTTTTGTTTATTAAATCATAGCTGTGTACATTAATGCAGTCATGGGGTACAATGTGCTGGTATTATGTACAATTTGAAATATTTTCATCGACCTGGTAACATAGCCTTCATGGCATTTTCTTAGTTATTGTGTTTAGAAATTTATATACTGCATTTAGTAAGACGCACCGTGGGTGTGGTTTTAGATATTTTTATAAAAGCAATTATATGTTTTGCATTTTGTGCTTCTGTGCTTTACAAGATACATTAGCCTGAAAATACTTCTTGGAGATGCATTGAAAAGGAATGGGAAGAGGAGAGAGGGGGAGGGAAAGGAAAGGGAGAAAGGAGTGAGGGAAGGAGAAAGGGAGAAAGAGAAGGAGGAAGGATTCAAAGACTAAAAACAAAAATCCTCCAGATACGGACCTGTTGCTAGGCAAAGAACTCAAAACTTGAAACCCTAACAATTCAAACTATGTCTGACAATCCACACTTATGCAGGAAAGAGCGGCACGTGACATGCTATCCGTTTTTATTCCTTGGGAACACATGGAAGAGAAGTTGGAGAAAGGACACAGAAAGAAAAGTATAAAAATGACTCTGCAAAACAAAAAATCAAACCTGCAAGATAAAAAAAAAATAAATTATATATATTGAAACAGAACTATAATCAAGCACACAAAATGAAACTTAAATGACTTAAATGAATCAATAATGTCTATAAATTGTTCAGAAAAATATTTTCAGTTCTTTCAAGAGATCTAATATGTTAAAAATGATAAAAGAGAGCTAAAACATAAAATTTAGAGATTTATGTATCTTGATATTCAGGAGGCTTTATCATTCTGTCTAATATCTTTTTAAAATTGGAAAGGAAAGGCTTAGAAACAAAGATAAGAGAGAGAGAATGGTAAGAGATGTCACTGCTGTATGCTTCTAAGTAGCAAAACACAAACACTTTCACTATTTTTTTTATCAATTTTATCTCTTTTATATTATCTCCCTTTTGTCACTCTACACATCCTTTTATATAGCTCTAGAGAGGAAAGTCAGTGCCATCTCCCTAGAAAGCAATTGCTCCTGTCCCCCTGCTGAACCCCTCACCCTGGGATGTATAGAAAAGTGTATCATCATGGCAGTTCCCAACCCCTAAGAGGCATAAAAACTGACATTTAAATGGCCTTTGACATTTTATTATTTAATTGTCTTATTTCAATCAGTATGTTCTGACTTCATGGTATGCTGTGAGCATTCCAGCTAAAAGGTTAAAAACAGTCAGAGACAGAGGGGGTTAGAGCTGGAGTACTCTAATTTTTCAGCCCTAAATTTTGGTGCTGAATCTCAGGGGTTAATAGTTCAAATTGTCAAACAAGCAACCCTAGTAGCCAAGCCTGTTTCTGTTCCCAGTAATCATCCTGGAGTGATGAAATGTTTTTCACATGTAAAATGTAACCCTAGGTACGTGTCCTCTGTTCTTGATGTTAAGTCCACTCTTCTATCTCTTACCCAAGAAAGCATATTACTTTACGTGTAAATGAATGAGAATAGAGTTATAGAGAAGATCTCATGTATGTACTGATTTACAAATATAATGATAAGGTAATTTTTATTAATAAGTGTTCTGTTACAGATGATTTAAACTAGTCTAGCTATTTCAGGAAAAAAGACATTTATATAGTGTGATCAACTGAATTATGGTCTCCACCCTTCACTCTCTGAGTCATATGGTATTAGATAGTTTTGTGTTGTGCCATGATACTTACTGTAATTATTACCCAGTCCTTGGTATTGGGTCTACCATGTGCCTTTCATTGGCCAATGAGTTATTAACAGATAAGACACAGCACTGTATTGAATTGTGCTTGTGGGTTAGATTTGGTCTTTGCCCACCTGCCTTTGCATGCCTGATGCTTGAAAGAGGATATCGTTCATCTTTAGAGAGCCCAGACCATATCAACAGATAACC
Source organism: Perodicticus potto (assembly GCA_963574655.1). Lineage (NCBI taxonomy): Eukaryota > Metazoa > Chordata > Mammalia > Primates > Lorisidae > Perodicticus > Perodicticus potto. The sequence goes on along the minus strand of CAUYRH010042257.1, from coordinate 2,035 downwards.
AGATGACCCATAGGCATGTGTGAAAAATAAATGCTAATTGTTGAATGCTGTTGAGGATTTGGGGTTGTTATGCAGCATTATTTTAGCAAAAGTTGGTTGAAAACTATAGGGAATTAGGTACTTATACAATTATTTGAAGGGCCAAAGGGGCTAGCTGTAGGCCAGACTTCTAGAAATGATTTCACAAAACCAAACTAGCTTGTCCAAAAAGAAAATGCCCCTTCTTCCTCACTATAGTAACCAGCATACTGCTGTAGCCATGATACACAGCCCAGGCAACTGTAACCACAATTATGTCCAAGAACATAGTATTTTAGCTGATCCAGGATCAGAAGCACATCCAGGAATGATGGTACCTGAACTATCACTGTTAAATAAACATCAACAAAATGAATGTCATGGTAATATCTTCTTTCTAGCCACTTGAGTTCAAAGGTCAAATGTCAAGGGAATAATATGATTAGTGGATCTTAAATACCATTGGGAAATTTGTCTACAAAGGAGTCCAGAAAATATAGCTGTTCGGCCTATAAAAGTGTACTAGGAAAAAGGCTGAATCAGTGTTGAATTAATTATTCTAAATATTAGCCCTATTTAATACATTAAATATTTTTAGAAACAAGAGACCTGGTTACATATATCACCTGCTTTTGACACACACATATGTCTATACATCATAGTAGAAATTTCTGCACCAATATGACAAAACATGGAAAAGGCAGAGCTTCAACATAGCAATAGTTTTTATGATCCCTGAAGATCCTATACAGTGTGATGGAATTACGTATAATCAGGATCTAGCTGTAGGGAAAGACACTGACAGAAACCAAATAAAAGGAGTCATGATTCTAGGCTGCCTGACTTACAATGTCTTCCATTGATTGTCAGGTGGGATGTAATCCAGAAACCAGAATCCAGGAAAAAATGCCAATTCGTCAGACTGGTGACAGAACAAAAAGAGTAGAAAGAAAAGAGCCTGATGCTGATACACAGACTCAACTCACTTGAATTGTCCTCTATAATGTGTGGGAACAGTTGGCCAACATAATACCTACTCATGATTGGAGAATAAAAGCCACAATATACTATTAAGCCTCACTTGATTTGACTCAAAGTCTAGAAAAGATTTTAGCAAAGAGATAGGCATGCATTCTGTCATTAGGGCGAGACAGGAGCAGCCTGGTGAAAGTTGACACTGATCCATATGAGAAATATAGGAATATATGCTTCTTGTCATGAGAAGAATATTCAAATGTCACAAAACCCTTGGTTAGCCTTTTCTTCTATTCATTTATGATCCCCCCCATTCTTTCATCCAAAAACAAAAAAGCAGCAAAACCTAACACAAAAGAAAAATGAAGAAATAAAAAGTAGCTGGGAAGGAAGAATGCAGGTTTAATAGTTTTATGCACAAGGCAAAGTGATGAATAACGTTTTATTCAAAGGATCACCATAGGCATCAAAAATTACTTCAATTGGTTATTTGTATTCTTTTTATTTGTTATTATTATTATTTTTTTTTCAGTTTTTGGCCAGGGCTGGGTTTAAACCCACCACCTCCAGCATATGGGGCTGGCGCCCTACTCCATTGAGCCACAGGTGCCACCCTTCATTTATTTTTTTTTAAAGAGATAGGGCCTTGATCTATCACACAGGTCGGAGTACAGTGGCACACTGCAGTACCACACTCCTAAGCTCAGGCAGTCCTCTTGCCTCAGCCTCCCAAGTAGTTGGGACTATAGCCATGTTGTCACCATGCTCAGCTAATTTCTCTATTTTCTGTAGAGGCAGGGTTTCAATCTTGCTCAGGCTGATCTAGCATTCATTATTTTAAGTGATTCTACTGCCTCAGCCTCCCAAAGTACTAAGATTACAGGCATGAACTACATGCCTATTCTTATTTATTTATTTATTTATTTACTTATTTATTTTTAAGAGACAGAGTTTCACTTTATCGCCCTCAGTAGAGTGCTGTGGTGTCACAGCTCACAACAACCTCCAACTCCTGGGCTTAGGCGATTCTCTTGCTTCAGCC
>CAUYRH010042253.1:0-21768 GCA_963574655.1 Perodicticus potto | reverse complement strand
AATGAAAATATTTTAGATTGTATATAAAGTCAGCACATTGTGCCCCATGATTGCACCAATGTACACAATTATGATTTAATAAAAATTAAAAAAAAAAAAGAAAGAAAATGTGTTGACTGGGCTAAGGACATTCCAGTGTAGAAAGAGAACAGGACCAATGCTGATTCTTTCCAAGCATTTGAAGATCACATGAATCATAATTAATCCTGTAAAAGTTCTAACGGCGAGCGGTTACTTGGAAGGGGGCATTAGTAAATAGGCACAAACAGGAAGCTGTATAAAAGAACAAGCTGAAGGAGCTCTTGGAGCCAAAAGAAGTTTTAAAAATGAACCTTCTAGGACCTCTTGGAGCCCAAGAAGTGCTGAGCTTAAAGGAGACATCCTGCAGGCGAGGAACCTAACGAGCGATGCTGGAACTCGGAATAGACGCCCTTTAACGTTGCCAGTGGAATATGTCCAGGGGAAAGTTAGTTGCCAAACTCCAAATGGTTTTTTTTTTTTATTGTTGTTCTTATTTTTCCTAACCAGTGGATTGATGAAACGAACAGTTACCTGATTTCTCATCCAATTGCTAGATTCCAGACAATTAGCCAAGGAAAAAAAAAGTTATCTTCTCAATAACTTTTTTCTTTCTCTTAGCATTGTTTTTTCAGGGTGGGAAACAAAGAAAGAAGAATGATGAAGAGGTGCCGGGGGTTTCATAAAAGTCTCCTTTGCAGAGAGAGAGAAAGGAAGCTACTTTGAAGTAAAACTTTGTAAAACATTCCCACTGGCAAAAAACAACTGTTGTGGTTTTCCTTAATGATGTTGCCTACACAGAGATGTTTTAGTGGAAGAAAGACGAAACGTAAGTTAAAATGCCTCAGAAATAAGAGTAGCTTAACTTCATTTTAAATATAAAAATTAAACCTCTTGTACGTTTGGGGGGAAATCAGAGCTTTTCTCAATATTCCATATTTATTAATTCTCAGATTTAGAACAGAGTTCATGGTGGGTATCCTGGAAAATGAATAATCAGAAGCCTCCAAATAATTGTCTCACACATGTACCAAACTTAAATATTCGTGTGGAAAAATGTATTACTGGCATTATTTTTAAAAGAGCATTTCAAGGTGCTGATGTCTGGAGGTTTATGAGCTTCAGTTAATTTTGGAAAATATAAACTTGGAAGAAGAATTCTTAGGTACTCTCTTAAGGACATCACACTTTATGACACACAGGTTTAGGTGCATATGGTTTTTCTACAGAGAGAAAGACTTTTAAGCACACCTTCCAGTACACAGTGTCACCATATACAATTTCAGATCTTTTAAAATGTACATTTAAGAAGTGTCACTCTCAAGACCAGGCATAGTTGCTCACTCCAGTAGTCCCAGCATGTTGGGAGGCTAAGGCAGGAGGATCTCTTGAGCCCTGGAGTTTGAGACCAGCCTGGGTAACATAGTGAGATCCTATCTCTCCAATATCATAAAAACATTAGCTAAGCATGATAACGCACCCCTGTAGTCCCAGCTGTTCTGGAGGCTGAGGCAGGAGGACATCTTGAACCCAGCAGTTTGGAGCTGAAGTGAGCTATGATTGGCAACCGCACCCAAGCCAGGGTGACAGAATGAGACCCTATCTTGAAAAATTTAAAAAAAAAACAAATTTGCCAAGATTTTTCTTGATTAGACAGACCCAATGCATGTCTCCTTCCTTGTCCTCCCTGGTTTTCTGCAAAATAAGCTGAACCTGCATTGCCAGTTTCCTCCGACGTGGTTGAGGCCGTTGGCTGACTTACTCGTGTACCGACATTCTTTACCCTGCCAGTAGCAACTCTTTATTTGCTTACAAGCGAAAGATGAGGAATAATCAGAAATATATTGTTTCATTGGACTGTTCTCATAAAGAAAGCAAGGGGTAGTGGTCTTTTAAAAATGATGTGTACAAAATTAAAAGTACTTACTAGCAAAAATAAGAATTATTAATAGAAAATAATTAGAAGAAAGTGACCCATGAAGGCTTATTTTCTTTTTTTTTTTAAATAATTTTATTAAATCATAATTGTGTACATTGGTGCAATCATAGGGCAGAATGTTCTTCATATACAATCAGAAACATTTTGATTGTACTGTGAGAGATAGCCCTCATAGCATTTTCGAGTATCAATGTCTTTATATAATGATTTATTTTCTATCTGATTTGACATCCCACAAGCAGAGTTGGTGGTGCTTCACATTTTTGTAACTTACCATATTTTCCTCTATTCTTCAAAAATATTCTTCTCACCAGGGAACAAAGACCATAGCACTTTTCCTGTTAGGTATAGGGTTAAGTACCTGATATAGGATGCTATAAGGTTAGGGTGAAAGGGAAGAAGCTTTTTAAATGTGTGTGTGCACAGGGCATAGTAGACATATGTATGTGCATCTGTGTGTGTACACAGTTTATATGGATACATATAATTTAATCTTCACAGTAACCCCAAGAGGGGGAGGAAAAGAGGTATTGTTTTCAATTTGTGAATGAAGAAGTTTAGTATCAAGCAGGAGATTAGCTTACCACAGATAACACAGCAAGTGAGTAAAGAAGTGGGAATTTGAACCCACGTGACTGATGTGCACACACGTCCATGTTTTATCTACAAGGACACATTTTCTCATATTATAGTTAGATGACAGCATAGACCAGAGATTACTTATTTCTTTTAAAGAAAAGTACAACACAAGTGTTTCTTAATGCAAAGTAAAGATAGTCTTTATTAAGGGCAGTGTTTATCCAGAATTCCTACTAGTTATGTTTCTTTGGTTAAGCCACTACAAAAAGTGTGTAGACTTAGTTCAGTTTGTGTATCTATAAAATAAGAACACATATGCGATCTGCATACTTACAGAAATCTTATAACTTAGAAAGGATACATTTGAAAAAACACTTTGTAGATTGCTTTGAAATGCACTTACGTGTTTGTGTTTTCTTGCCATGTTTACTAAAAATTATCATAAGAAAAATGCAGAGTTGTACTGTTGACGATGCTATTGATGACCACAATAAGGATGATGAAAATAGTACACAGGTTCCTTCTGTATCATCCTCTCCATAAAAATCTTCTGCAGTAGTGAAATCGCCTGTTTTTAAATTAGCTAAGTAGGCTTAATAAAGAAAAATCAGGTACATCTCTGCTTTGTTTTTGCTTTGTTTTGTTTTTGAACCAGATAGTTTGATGAGCCTGTTCAACCTATGGGACATCTCAGTTCCATATTTGGAGAACTCTTGCTATAACTTAGTAGAGTATTTCAGTGTTGTATTGTCTTCCAGTGATTAGGAAGGACGCTACAACGTGCTTCTTCATGCACTGAAGGTCTAGTTGTTTTAAAAACTTGAATGGTTAACTCTCAAAAAGCCCTTCGTCTTTGTTCTTTTAAATAGTTTCACAAACGGTAATATCTTGAATCATGGTGGGGATGTTCTCCCATAAATTGTGCATTCTTCAGAAAGAGATAACAAGAGTTTATCTGATCTGGAAAACAGACTTTTGTAAAGAATTAACTTGAGAAGTTATCTAATAAAGAAATCCTTTTGAATCCAGCTGATAATATCCCTCACTACCTGTAAAATGACTCAGTCTCCTTCTACTGCAACTTGTTAGCCTGTGAATCATCTGGTCTTACTTGCAAAATAATGGAAATAATAACCAGAAATACTGTCTTCTTGTTTGGAAGAACTTGAAATTTATGAACGTCTTTAGGGAAAAAGTTCAGCATGGGAAAAATATCTTTTAAGGGTGGTTTAATATAATCACACTAAAAAGTGGATACATTGAATACTACAGTGACATCAAAGTCAAAAAAACCCTATCACAAACCCATAGTATTTCTTTTTCTTGTTTTTGTCATGTCATGTATATCACACATGTAAATGTATCACCAAATGTTTTCAGAATATTCCAGTTCTTAAATTACTTAGAGACATTTCATTTTCAAACCATTTTTATTCCTATGTATTATAATAGTATGATGAAATATAAATTAATTAAAATACTCAATTGTTAAGCTAATGACTTATAGAAAGTATCCCATATTGTATTTAAAACTCTAAATTACTTTTAGATTTCTTACTTAGTTATGTATAACTAGCCACTTGTTTTATGTTCCTATTTTATATAGAAAGTTTATAGCAATTGTATTACTTCAATCTAAATATCTGTAGCCCCAATATCATATTTTCTTTTTGTGTGCATGCATTTTGATAGTAGTAGAATTAAGACAGAATTGTAAAAAGAATTGATAGAAGAAATAGAATGGAAATTTTAGACTTTGATATCAGTGTTTTTTGATGTCAACTTTTGTCTATTGAAACTTTGAATGTATTTGAATGAACCTGTAACAGGTTCAGGATAAAAAAGCTGAAGAGAGTATCCTATATTTTAATCTTGGTGTATTATAAAGCTATTTCATAATTGAATATGTGCTGAACAAATTTTCAGCAAAAAGAATAGAAATGTAACTAATTTATCCTATCCAGAATCCTTTCCATGAAAATACATCAGTGAACTTTTTTGACAAATAGATTGAATAGTCCCTAAATTCCTTTAATTATATCTTCTGGATCTACAATACATGAGCCATTCAAATTCATATTTGAACTTTCTGTTATTAGCCAGACCTTGTTTCACAATAATGAAGGCTCTAGGTCTGTGTCCAACTGAGTAAAATAATGTACTCTGTCTTTGCCTACCTGAAGGGTTGTGGCATTCAATCTGTGAAGGAGCAAGAATAATAGGATGATCAATATTATTCTATTCACAAACTGTTTCATTTTCTTTTTTGGAAACAGAGTCTCACTATGTCCCCCTCAGTAGAGTGCCGTGGCATCACAGCTCACAGCAACCTCAAACTCTTGGGCTTAAGTGATTCTCTTGCCTCAGCCTCCCAAGTAGCTGGGAGTACAGGTGCCTGCCACAACACCCGGCCATTTTTTGGTTGTAGTTGTCATTGTTGTTTGGTAGGCCGGGGCTGTGTTTGAACCCACCAGCTCCAGTGTATATGGCTGGCGCCCTGGCTGCTGAGCAACAGGTGCTGAGCCTCTTTCATATTTCTTTGATTGGAAGTCCTCAAATTTTATCATCTGGATCAAAGTCATTTTCTAAAGACCTTCATTTTGCCATTTTCACAAGTAAGCATAATACTATTTCTGGCATTACAAGTTAGGGGATAGCACAGTGGCACATACCTGTAAACCTAGCACTCTGGAAGGCTGAGGCAGGTGGATCCCCTGAGCCCAAGAATTCGAGACCAGCCTGAGCAAGAGCCAGACCCCATCTCTCCTAAAAATAGAAAAACTAGGTGGGTGCTGTGGCAGGAACCTGTAGTAATCCCTGCTATGTGGGAAGCTCAGGCAAGCGGATTACTTGAACCCAGGAATTTGAGGTTGCTGTGAGCTATGACACCATGGCACTCAATCCAGAAGACATAGGGAGACTCTGCTTATAATAAAAAAATAAAAATAAAAAAACCCAAAAAACCAGTTAAACCCTATTTATTCTGACATTGAGTGCTAATGGTATTCAGGGTCCCCCCTTCATTGCAACTTAACTTTAACTGGGCACACACACTCAAATTCTTCATTGCTCTTCTTTTATTTTATGCTTTCAAGTACTAAATAAAAATACTTTTTAACAAATAATAAGGGATCATAAAATTATTGTGATTTTTTTGATAAGCTTTGATAAAATCTTATTAAATGCCTTATCTTTCTTGTTTTTTTCTTGGTTGCTTCCTAAATCTATTTTTGTTCCCCAAATATAGGATTTTAATGAAAAAAATAAACAAATTGCACTCAGCTATGAGGATAAATAAGAGCTTATCCTTAAAAAATGACCAATGGCAGCCACTAAGATGCCCGTAGAATAGCCTTTGGGAGAATGAGCAGCACATTTGTTAACAAAACATCTGTCCAGAGAGCCCACTTTAAAACCTATTACAATGTTTGAAGTGGCTCTCAAAGAAGATACTGGAGTGACTTAGCCCCCCCACTTGCAGGCTAGGATAAACATGACTTGGAAGCAAGAACGGCTCATCACGGCTCATCCAGGGAAAATGTTACAATAAGGGTGAATCTTTGAGCAGAATATAAGGTTAAGTCAGAAGGAGTAACTCAGAGTAGTGTCCTCAAGGCGAGGTACATGGCATCAAGACAGTCTGCCTGAGGGGACCAGGAAGGCCAAAAGTTAGAGAAGCTTGAGTGAAGGAAATGGTAAGTCAGTCATAGAGGCTGAGGGTAAAGGGAATCCAGAACCTTAGAGAAAGAAGAACAGGACTCAGGCACCAGGCAGAGAAACAAGCAAAGTGTTCAAAAGTGGTAGAATAGGAAAACTCACTTTCTCACACTATAGTAGGGAATAGGCTTGAATATAAAAGCAGGTGAAAATTCAGTTATGGTTCTGGATGTTTAAGGTGAGAATGAAACAGGTAACACAGGTGACTTGGTTTTGTTCACCAAAAAATGGCTCCTACGCCTCAATTATGTTTCCCCTACCTACGAAAGAGATTTAAGAAAAACTAAGAACTTGCAGCAAGCAGAGAGAAGGATTCCTAGAACATTTATTAGACTCCGATACATGATGCTTATTTATCCCATCATCACTCTCACCACTCCAACAAATAATCAGCCAAGCCGGTTTTCCCATGGCCCCAAATACATGTTCTTTCCCACCTGCATGCTTTGTTTTGTAATTTTCTATCTGCCTGGAGAGCTAAACCTCTCTTCCCAACTTACTGATGTTCCATTTTTCATCTTAGTCGCCACTCACATCTTACCTCCACATGATGACAATTCCCATGAACAGCCTTACCTGTGAGACGTCAGTTAGGAAAGTACACTTAACGAATCCTCATGGAAGTTTCCTTGAAAATTTCCAAACCGCTGTACCTTTGGGTTATTTGATGTTTTGACATGTCTGTGTTCCTATATGTTTGCCTCGTCGGAGATCTAAAAATATAGAAGGCAATCTTTTTTGATCTCCTTTGTTGAACATCTGAAAAAGTTTACTTAGCATGTGGTAACAATTTTAATTTGGGATCCTGCTGATAATAAAAAGATGTGTGTGCCTGCATGCATCCACAAGTTAAAAATGAGTTCGCTTCTATTTGTTCTTTGCATTCAGCTTGCCTGACTTTGTTTTTATAAATAGAACTATTAAGCTTGTGGCTTTAGTAAGTAAATGCAGACTAAATAAAATATGAGTCACTCAGGAGTTTTGATAGCATCTCCCCGTGCTACCTAGTAATTTTATGGATTTGGTGCATCTGTTCCGACATGTTTAGTTGACACTTTAGTGAAAATATCATCTGCAGAACTTATTTAGTAAGCCATTCAAAAGTGAGTTTTTATTACAGCAGTGCACTTTGCTAAAGAAAAGCATTTTATTTTAGTGTAACAGTTCCTAAAGTGATGATACACTGTGTTGTTTACTTGAAAAATCCTGCATGCTACTACATTCACCTATATTCATTTTATCCACCTACATTCATCTTGTAGTGTTTCTAAACAATGTGTAGCAGAACCTCAATAGTTCACCGCCTCGCTGCACTGACCACCTCGTTACATTGACCTCATTTTCATGGATCCAACAGGCACCACATTTATCAGTACAGTGGCCCAGTTCCTTACGCTGCTCACCTCTCTGTGTTGAACAGTTTGTTCCAGTCCTTTGGGTGGTCAGCTTACAGTGTATATCTTTTTTATACTAAGTTTTTCGTGTGAAATGTGGGGAAAATAGCACGTGCTTCTCAGTAACTGTGGCTGATTTGGATTGTTTAACGCTTTCTTAGAGACAGACAAGGTAGGATATTGTAATACCTGGTAGCATATTGCTTTACGGTTGCCAGATTTCTCTGATCATTAAGTACAGTCATTATCTGTGCTAATGGCCATCACCTTATGTTTTGTTTTGTTTCTTAATCTCACCCCAGGTGTTTCATGATTTGAAAATAAATATGTGATTTTCAGGCTGTTTCATTACCAGATTTCCAAGATCTACGGTTAAAATTTGTCATAAAGGTGTTCTCCAGGAAAAACTGAAAACTGTTCCATTTTGGTGTAGAATCAAACATCATATTATATACAAAGATTACTTAATTGCTATTTTAAAAAAGTGTTTAAGGAATGATTGCTATTTATTTCCAATTAACTGTATGTCCTCTTTGGCCATACTCAATTTTGCATTTGGGTCATGATGTCCTGGCAGCAGGCTGGAATTGGCTAGCTGAGGTACAGCTATCAGGGGTGCTACTCTTCTGTTATACCCATCATTGGCACCAGAGTTGACAGGAAGGCCTTCCCATCCCATATATACATTTATAGCAACATAGAGTTTTCAAATAAGAATAAAAAAATTCATTAAAACTACCTGGACCATGGAATGTGAACACACTTACGGTGCAATCCCATTCATATTTGTTTTGCATTTACCGTGTGATTTGCACTGGACTAGGAGTTAGGAACATACTGCTGAACAATGCTAATATCCCTAATTTCTGAAAGCTTTCAGTTTTGTGGGAGACTCATTAAACATGAAACTATGATGCTATGTTATAAAACGAGAAAGGGAAATAAAGGGTACTGGGAGAGCACACGGAAGGGGCATCTGTCCCAGACTTTTAGAGTTAGGAAAGTCTTCAGAAGAAAAGGATATTGACACTATAGCCAAAGACTCACTAGGAGCTAAGTAAGCAAGAAAACCACAGGAGATGAAAAGTAATTCAGAAGGTGGAGAGCATAGGGTACAGGGGATGAAAAAATGAGAGACGAGGCGGGTATACAAAGGATCGAATTATGAATAGTAACTATGCTAAAGACTTTTGACTTTCTTTTGAAGGAAATGGGAAGCCTATTGGATTTTAACCAAGGTAGTAACATGTCTCAAAGATTAATTTGGACAGGATGCTCATGGTGCAGAGGGAGGGAGAAATTAAAGAGGTAAAAGTTTGGAAACATCATGGGATCCTATCATTGCTATAAACTCACTTAGGATGGAAGTGTTTTAGCAAAGTGAACAGGATTGAAAGCTAGAAGAAAAGTAAATTGACAGGACCTGACGGTAGGTTGACAGGACTTGAAAGTAGATGGCAGATGAGTGGGATTTGGCACAGTAGAATTATTAGAAGTTAGGGGAAGTGAAGTAGAGGAGGGTGAAAAAGATCAGAAGTTTAATTTTGGATACAATGAGTTTAAGATACTTGTGGAACAATGAAATGAGGATTTCTGGCTGGCTCTAAAATAAATTAGCTTGAAAATCTCTAAATTCTATTTGGTAGTAGCTTGTTGTACCGTAAAGCCAAGCAAGGAATGTGCCTGCATCAGGACGGGACCACCAGCACTGGTGTTGGTCTCAGTCTGTCATCAGCCAATTCCTTTTTTAGCCCAACGTGACTAAGGCAAATGTCTCTTCCTTATTTCTCACTATTTTGGTGTACTCTGCTCTAATAGAGAAAAAATGGTAGCAGTCCACAGATATTGAGTATCTGCAGGTGGCAAGCCTTACCGCAAACACTGTATCTACAGCATTTTATTGTATTTGGTCTTCTTGGCTACCACAAAGTGTGGCGACTGTCATTATCATCTGTGTCTCATGTTGACAAAAAGACAGAGGGAGGAAGGGTAACTTGCCCAAGATCACGTGGCTAATGAGTGGCAGAACTGGGACTCAAACCTGGACGGTTGGTCATGTTAAGTTTATCTCTAAGAATTTGAAGTTCAGGATAAACTCAGCTCCATTAAAGCATTGAAGGATGTTTCCTTTGGCATGGCCCTTCCTTCCTTTCTGGAGGGTCAGAGTTCCGCTCTGTGTCCAGATCTCTTCCCCAGCTCCTTGAGTTGTCTTGGTCTGTATCCCACTGTTGTATTTGGTGGTTAAGTGACTCTCACATGTGAGCCTGAGATGAAAAATCCTTCCCCATTTGCAAACACATCAACTCTAAAAATTATTCCGTGTAGCACTTTTAAACCTGCTTTGTCAGCTGTAGGTTGGTTTTTCCTCCTTCTCGGTTCAGGATTGTACTATTGCATTCTACCTCCTTTTTGTATGTTTTATAAATATAATATTTATATGCATAAGTAATTTTCATGTTTATATTTGTATCTCCTGCCAATAATTTTGCTCTTGGGGAATCTCAGTAAAGATGTGTGGTTCCCCATTTTGGTGTCAATTCCATAAGCAAAGCTGTTCATTATGACTGTGAAGTTTTCGAAAGTTTTCTATCAAAAATATGGTTCATAAACCAGAGAGTTACACATTTTCTGTTATGGGAGAGGAAGACTGTTGTTTTGGTTCATGTGATTATGTTGAGAAAGACTCTACTGTTTTCTTAGAAAAATAGCTTTGTATCTACCAATGGAGATAATTAAATGGATGTCTGGAGTATGAGTCGGTGCTGTCATTTTATTATGTTTTGTTATATTTCTTGTGTAATTGATCAACATTATAGTAAAGGTTAGATCATTGTACAGTGTTATCCAGGGTAGGTGTTAGGGAGATGTGTTATGTTTTTACAGGTCAAAATCCTTTACTGCAAAGAAAATATCAGTGATGATACATCAGTAGGTTGAACACATGGCATAATTTTAGATAAATCATTTTCAATTTGGATTATTTTCTCTTAAATCTAATTATGAGTACTACATTGCTTATCGGATATACTTCTGAATACTATTTGAAATGAGTCATATGAAGTTACACCTTTTTAAAATCCCCAGAATGCCCTCACTGGTAAAGATGACATTGTTAGAGAACTATAGTGTTGCTGTATTTCACACGCGGTGTCCTCGCTGTTACTTACTATGCCTGTAACTCTCTTTAAAAAGAAACCTAAGTGTTTCTTTCCTTCTGTCTTTGCTTTTAAAATGAGGGGCCCCTTCCAACTCTAAAGTCCTGCACTCTATTAGAAATTGGACTTTTAAAAATTTTAAATCTTAAAAGTGATGAGAGTCAAACCTTTGTATTGTGCTTACTACTTAATATTATAGTAGGCACTGTTTATTTTACATAATTTTATATTAATAGATTCCTCATATAATCCAATGAAATAAGCATCACGATTATTATTTCCGTTTTATTGACAGGGATATTAGAGTAAGGAGATGTTAAGTGAGTGGCGCAGGATGACACCGCTAGGAAGACAGGAGGCTGATAGCAGTTTGCTAGCCGACTAGCAGGCAGCCAGTCCAGACAGACAGGCTCCACGCTCCACGCTCTTTGTTTTTTTTTTTTTTTTTTTTGCAGTTTTTGTCTGAGGCTGGGTTTGAACTCGCCACCTCCAGCATACGGGGCTGGCGCCCTACTCCTTTGAACCACAGGCACCTCCCACTCCCATTGTATTTTTATTTGTTGTGTTTTTGAGAATTTAGGATTAAGAATAGAAATATAGGTTTTTGATTATGTGTATTTAGTAGATGATTTGACCAAATATTAACTTTAAAAAAGTCAATAATATAGCTAATATGTTTCTCATATTTTTATTTTATTTTATTTATTCATTTATTTATTTATTTATTAGAGACAGAGTCTCACTTTTTCGCCCTCAGTACAGTGCTGTAGTGTCACAGCTCACAGCAACCTCCAGCTCTTGGGCTTAGGCGATTCTCTTGCCTCAGCCTCCCTAGTAGCTGGGACCACTGGCGCCTGCCACGACACCTGGCTATTATTTTGTTGCAGTTTGGCTGTGGCTGGGTTTGAACCCACCACCCATAGTATATGGGGCCGGTGTCCTACCCCATGAGCCACAGGCGCCGCCTGATTCTCATATTTTTACATGACGAGCTAGTTAACAACACTGAAAGTAAGTCTTTAATCAATAAACTTTACCTTTAAATATTTTAAAATAATTTAACATTTCTTTGAGGAAAAGCATATTGACATATGTTGCAATAATTTGCTCTTTCTTATCAATGAGTTGACTATGTTTATGGAAAAGAAAGTTTTATATGTGAATCCCAGTGGACACATTAATATGGACAACACTGAGTAGCTTGAAATTTTTTTTGGGGGGGGGGAATCTATCATTTAAGTTTTTACTTCCCACCCAGTATGCAGTCTAAAGTATAATATACATTTTTAGCATTAGTATGTTAGACTTTATCTCATTTCCCTACCCCAGGGTTCAGTATAATTAACCCAGTTGCTATCAATGGTTTATTTGTCACTCAGGGCAACAGAATAACTGTAACCTGCCATATTTTAACAGAAAACAATCATCCACTGTTAGATATGAATCTTCAGTTGGGTCACATGTGTAGCAAATTTCTATTCTCCTACTTCTCATCACTTTAGGTGACATTTTATGATTATTCTTGAAAGGCTACTTACAATGAGAAGGCTCCAATGTAAGATGTGCTGGGTATCAGAATTACTTACAGAATAATTGCTAAATGCAGGAGGCCAGATTATAGACTCACATTCGTGAATGTGACAGGCATCAGTATCTTTTCTTTTTTTAACCCCAAGTCTTTGGAAGTCTAATGGACTCGTATTTGTATTCTAACCCCACAAGTTACTAGCTCTAATCAATTAGCTAAACTAGCAACTTTAAGACTCCGTTTTTTAGATAGAATATTATTACTTAATTTGTAAGATTATGATAAGGAATAAATGTCATAATATTCAATAAGAGCATAACGTAAATGCTCAATGGAGTGTAGGAAATATTGATTTAAATTTGTTTTCATTGACATAAATTATATGCTGAGAAAGCGGAATAGAGTCACTGTGGGATTTGCCCTGGGTGGAGTCCCTGCTTTACGTGAGTATTCTCATCAATGCTAGATGATGGCCGGGGCAAGAACATTTCCATCTTCTTGAAACCCAGGCCATTCATCCCTGTGCCCCTTGACAGCTCTCTGCTTGCTATTGTCCACCCGACCTTGCAACACTTGAACACACTCAACCCATGACTGCATAATTACTTGTGAAATTGCTTGTTACTGAATTCTGCTACTTCAGCAGCTTAGTACCTCATAATGGCACATGAGTAGGTAAAGCAATAAATCATATTTTAGAACTCACAACATTTTCAAGAATGACAGGATGATGAAAACAAAGCAACACATTCCAGACCCAAATTAAAGTCTATGAAGCTATTGTGCTGTCTAGTCGTGTTTATGGAAATGACACCTACCATCACCACATTCAATTGCGAGACAAATTCTATCAGCATCTCTTAGTACCACGCTTCCCAGCAGATGGTAGGGCACAGTTTCCCACAATGAGGTCCCAGGGCTCACGCAGGCCTAAGTAGTTGAAACCATCCTACATGAAAGTCTCCTCCCTGGGGCTGGAAGAGAGCGGAGCACCTGGCAGGCAGATGAAACCCTGTGAGGATCCCCTGTAGCACAGCCTGGAGCAATGTAACATCACAGCAGAGAGCTGGAAAACACCTGCAGCTGGATGGGTATTCTGGACAGCAATGAGGGACGGCTCAGCTCGTTTAGAGGTTAGCTCTTGTCATATCCTGGAGACAAACTGGCAGGAGCAGATGCAACAGCAGCCACAGAAGAACACTGTATATCAATGATTCTGATAATCACGCAGAACATTGCTACATGGCACTTTTATTTCTGAACCTCATCACAGTTTTACAAGAAAGGTATGGCTCCTTTATTGAGTCAAATTTTAGGATAAAGAAATGGATGGCTAGAGATATAAGCGACATGCCCAGTGGCCTGCAGATAATAAAGGGTAAACCTCTTAGCAGAGGTAGATACACATTGTGAAGGGTGCGAAGCTCATAAAAATGTAACAGTTGTTTAAGAAAAATAATGTAACACAAGAATGCATTATCAGCTGCTGAGTATGCCTGTATCACTGCAGGGCCTTAAAGCTTAAACTTTATTAGATTTAAGATATGTCCACCTCTGCCTGTTGGCTTTGAAACTTGGTGTCTTTCCCAAAGGCAGAAGTGTCAGTGTGAGTCTAAATTGTGAGAGTCAAGACTTTGTTTTTTTGTTTTATTTGGAGCAAAGGATTCTTTCTGTTTTGCCAAAATCCTTTTTTTATTAGATAATTTAGGAAATTGGCATGGATTCCTATATTAGTCTACAGGAGAAGGTAGAATTCTAGAAAGCATTCATAGTATCATAAGACCGATTTTTCTCCAAATCTCCTAGTGTGCCTCCTACACAGGAATGTAAGAATTAAAAATGGCAACAGGGAAATGGATATTGACAAGCAAATGGAGAAGCAGACCCTTCTGGTTGTCTCTCTGCCAGCCCGTGGCCTCTTCATCCTCTCTGGAAGAGCCTTACTTTTCATCTGGTAGGTCCATTTCTCCTTCACCAGACTCATGGAAGGACCATCTGCTCACCAGCTCGAGGGTAAACCATTTTTGTGTTATTCCATCTCCTTAACAACAATTTGTTAGGACTCCTTTCTTGCCAATGAAATACAAAGACAATTCTGATAGGGGCTATTTCAAAAGGTTGAGGAGGCATTTTCCTCCCCTGCCCCACCCCTTGGCATTTTTTCTGCATATGGGACCAGGGGTTACAGTAGCCATCTTTCAACCATGATGAGCAGGTAAAGGGAAAAGGTGACTGAAAACTCTTGAGTGGAAAGATGAAGGAACCTGGATCCTTCAGGGCGTTTCTGCCCTATAGAATGGACGCGTTCTGGAGCTTTGTGACCTTAGGTCATTCTGTTTTGTGAGATCATAACTTTTCCTTGTAAATGAATCCAGTCAAGTGGGAAGTGCTGACAGTCTGGAACAGAGTGTCTTTACTGATACAAACATTGAGAGCAATGACGCAAAAGTTCTAAGCTGCTCAGACACTAAGTCTAGGAGAGAAATGATAAAAGGAAAGATCGGGGTGGAGCATAGGGGCAGAGACCTGAATATTCAGTTCTGTGTTAATGTCCTCACATTAGGTATAAGAAGAACAAAAATACTAGAAAAAAATAGGCTGTCGGAGATCTCAGAGAGATCTGAGAGTTTGTCTTTTACAGTTACGACACCCCCAGTTTTTGTCAGGGTTCCTGGTGTGTGGGCAACGGAAGACAGGCTGTAATAGAGCAGAAATTAAATTTGTTATGTAAGTTTGTGTTTTTTTAAGCTAGAATTTTTTACGAGTCATCTGTATAGATTTTGAGATAGCCCAGGATGTTGCTGCAAATTAGGAAGTTGTGGGAAGGATGTATGAGACTGACTGAATTGTCCAATTTCTAATGCAGCAATGGTGTCAACTGAAAATGGTAAGACGGGATGGCCAGATGTGTGTATGAATGGCTTCAACTGTAAAGAAGAGGAGATTTTCCTCAAGAAAATGGATCAATGAGCTAACAATCTCCACGAGCTAGAAAAGGAAATGTCGCTCCGTCCTATCACTGGAAAAGTGAGGCGGCGAGAGTTGCTTGGTATTCTTTCAGGATAACCAGATTTCATTTAAGGCAAAAGGGGATGAAGAATGTGAAAAAGATTGAAGATAAAAGGCAGTTCATTTATAATTTCTTAAAAATTGTATGAAAAGTAGGGTGCCGGCCCCATATGCTGGAGGTGGCGGGTTCAAACACAGCCCCTACCAAAAACTGCAAAAAAAAAAAAAAAAAAAAAAATTGCATGAAAAAATAGAAGATAAGGACTGAGTTCGTGCATTGATACCTATCATATTTTAAAGGCATGGTTTATTTTTATTGGTATGTGGCCTATAATTCATGCTACTCAAAACATCAGTCACAGATTATTACTGAGAGTAATGATTCTATTATTTCTTCATTCCAAGGTTCCAAGAGATTGTGGAAACATCCCTATTCTTACTCATTAAAAGGTTGTTTTCTACTTGAACCATGATTTAATTTGTAAATTGGATCCCAAATTTGAGGCTAGGTGCGAATTAGTGCTTTTGAAATGAGAACGCTATTATCAATGTCTTAGCTTTAATTTTTTTCATCATTAAAAATGATAATCCAGTTCTTCTTTATTCTGTCTCCCTAGGGCACAAAACCAGTGAAAACTTGTTGAATTTTGAGTTATGTGTGGTCTCTTTCTCTAAATTTTGCAAGATCAGTCAACACTTATTAGAAATAGGTTTCAGCACTTTATTCAGACTTACTGAGCGGGTTAATTATTTTGGATGACAATGCTGATCTTTTGTATTATGGTGTTTGGCCTAGTCCATATTACATTAGTAAAATGAGTCAATTCATAGTTATCTTTCTATACGTCATGGAGTTGTCTACCTACTCTCCTACATATGACAAGTAGTTGTGACCTTATGGAAATGTTTTGGTGTGCAATCTTTTCTAATTCTTACTATGATATACTTATGGAATTGTGAAATTATAGAGTACCTTATAGTTATATTTTCTCTAGTCTCTATATTAATTTTGACATCTTTTAAATTCAGAATTTAATGTTCACTATGTCAGTTTTGCCAATTTGAATAAGAAGCTGTAATTTGTAATTGTAGAAACAAATGTGCCAAGGAGTTCAATTGCTTTTTGAAACAAAATAAAATACTACCAAAATATGGGAAGCTATTAAATAATTTGGAATCATTTCAGATTGTAAGAGTGATAGGACTGTCTTCACGGGAAATGAAGGCCTCTTTGAAAATAAGCAATATAATTTGTTTCAAAGTCGGAACTATATGTTGATATCTGAGGCTTAATTATTTTATTTGGCAATACTGTATGTCTTGGGCCCTAAGAGTGATTTTTTTTATTCTATTTCTTTAACTTGTTCTAAGATCAGTATATGGAGGCTAATAAATGAAAACTACACATGGTTGATAATTTGTTTTAAATGAGATCAGCAGACACAAAATAGACCCTATCAAGTTGAAGTAGTTATGGTTATTATGTGCCTTTGATAAACTCATTCTCTTTAATAAATCAGTAAATCTTGCTTGCAAAAATCAGTATGAGATTCTAAAAATTTTTCTGATAACACTTGAACTAAATAAACAGTACTTAGATTTGACTATATGACATACAGCTTTTAGTCTGGATATATGTATGGTGGCTCACTCCTGTAATCCTAGTTCTTTGGGTAGCTGAGGCAGGGTGATCACCTAAGGCCAGGAGTTGGAAAACAGCCTGTATACTTTTTATTTCCAAAAAATACAAAAATTATCCAGGAGTGGTGGCCTGTGAGTGTTGACCCAACTACCTGGGAAGCCGAAGCAAGAGGATCTCTTGATCCCAGGAGTTTGAAGCATTAAGCAATGATGATGCCACTGCCCTCTAGCCCAGGCAATAGAGTGAAATCTTGTCTCAAATAGGTAAAAAAATATATAAACAAATAAATACTGTTTTTAAATTCCTAAATCACATAAAGATTGTAACATTATGACTGCTCTTATTACAATAATCTCGAAATCTGGGTGTGTGCCTATACAATATTAATGAGTTTTATTCTAAGCTACTTTTTTAAACCCTGGCTAGTTGTTGTTACTGTTTCTTAGAGTTGGGCATCTTGCTATGTTGGCCTCAAGTGATCTTCTCACCTTGGCCTCTTAAAATATTGGGATTACAAGCATGAGCTGCTGTGCCTGTTCGCCTTACTTAATTAAAGAATCAAAACAACATGTTTAGTAATTTAGTCCAGGGATTCTGAGAGAGTGAGTCCTGGGTTGTATAGTGTCAGATCACCTAGGAACTTGTTAAAAATCAAATTTTCTTAGGGGAGGGGGAAGAGGAGAGTAGAAAGGAGGATTGGTGCGCCCCCACCTAACAGGCACAATGTAAGGGTATAAGGCACACCTCCTGGGCGCCAGACATACAGCATGGACTTTGCCTACCAAATGTAAACATTGTAACCTAATCGTTTGCACTCTTGTATTAATCTGAAATTTTTTAAAAAATGTGTATATTGAAAAATGAAATTCACTTGGGGTGAATCTTAGCAATCTATATTTTGTCAAAGCCATCTAGGTGATTCTAGTATAAACTGAAGTTGAGAACTACTAGTTTAGAAGTTCTAGCCCTGAGGTTACACACAACTAAATTCAAATCCTGATGTATTCACTTAGTAACTGTTTTTTTTTGGGTGAGTCTCTAAACTTCTTTATTAAATGATAAAATGATAATACCTGAATCATAGAGTGTATTATGAAGATTAAATTCAATGATAATATGAAATGTTTAGCATCATCCTGACACACAGTAAACACTCAATTTATGATTATTTTAAGAAGAGTATCAAGAAATAGTTACCGAAATTTGCTGAAATTTGTTTTATAAAACACTGTTTTGTAAGTTTATTTTTCTGGTATTTATTACTTATATTAGTCTTGGCTACATTCTATAAGAAGCTATAGTAATAATAACTTTTTGAAAACACATGCACCTTAAAATTATATGACAGAAACTATTATTATCCTTATTTTTCAAACGAAGGTTAGGGTAGCAGAGAAAAGAAATAGGTCATAAGTCATGGAATCAATTTCAAACCCAGAATTTCAACTGCAGGACTTCTGAGTATTTCTCTCTACTGATTTTGTGGTTTTCAGGATAAAGGTAGTTCACGATAATTTATGGATCTTTGAAGGAGGGAGGATTGTATGAGAACCAGCTGTTTTATTGGCTCCTTGAAAAAATAGCAATTCTGATTTTGATTTGGCAAATTTACCTGTTGAAAACCAACAGCCTCCTTGCCTGTTGTGAACTTTGGTGAGCAAAAAAGGAAGTTGAATAAAATATCCATGGGACTTGAAAAGAGAATTTACATATTCATTATAACTTGTAAAACAATGCTAAATAAATGCAAGTAAACAGAGGATAGTCACTGTTACATTACTACAATGAAAACGTAAGGTGAACAGATGTACGAGTTGCTAGGAACAAGAAATTGTAGGACTAATTAGAATCAGGTTACTCTAGAGCCAGATTGTAAGAGACAAGGAACTAATAAATGGGGGAAAGTTTCCTTACTTATCTTTAAGTGAGAGGGACTTGAATTGTAGGCAGAATTTGTTTTTTGGTTTTTTTGTTTTTTTTTTTAGAGACAGAGTCTCACTTTATCGCCCTTGGTAGAGTGCCGTGGAGTCACAGCTCACAGCAACCTCCAACTCATGGGCTTAGGCGATTCTTCTGCCTCAGCCTCCTGAGTAGCTGGGAGTACAGGCGCCTGCCACAAAGCCCGGCTATTTTTTGATGCAGTTCAGCTGGGGCCAGGTTTGAACCCGCCACCCTCGGTATATGGGGTCGGCGCCCTACTCGCTGAGCCATAGGCGCTGCCCTGTAGGCAGAATTTGTAAGGAGATTTGTCTAATTGCAAGTATACAAGACAGGTATGTATGGAAAAAGGAGGAAAAAAAGGAAAAGAGTAAAAATACCAAATAAGCACAAAGTTCAGCATTTTGAGGGCAGTGAAGTAGTAAAACTACCAATGCTAGCCCTTTTAAGGGTAGGTAGTAAGTTGTGAGAGCTGGAGCCTTACAAAGAGAGGCTGTCCACTTTACCGTGGTTAAGATCGTGCTGCACTAAAGTTTTCAAAGTAAAGGAAAGTAAGGTTGTTTTACTTACAGGTTGAAAGAATGAATAATGCATCTGTTAGTGAGTTTGTTGCAGTACACTTAGAATGCACCTCATTTTTATATAGCATTGCACACTTAGACTTTATATCTTTACAGTTTATGCAAAAGCATCCCTTCCCTTGGTAGTCACATCCCCTGAGCACTGCTTGGAAAGTGGAGGTCAAGCTACATTTCAGACCTCATAACCTTGTACAATGAATAACCTGTGCAAATGTATTAGATGTAGAGCACAGTTTAGTAGATAGTTTAGCTTATAGAGCACAGTTTAGTAGATGTGCTTATGCAGTGAATAACCTGTGCAACTGTACATAGGAGTGCTACTTTATTAATTTTTGTATTATAGAATGGAAAGAGAACTTAGTAATTATCTAGATGAATGTTTTCACATTGTAAATGAGAAAATAAAGCCCGGGGTCAAGGAAACCTTTTCTAAGCTGATGAATAAATAACTCTGATAGTTACAAATGGCCTATATTATTCGAGATTATTCTACAAGGAAAGAAGACATAAAATTAATTTCATAACCAGAACCAATTTTGATATGTGCCAAATAAGTTTTGTGAGATATTTATTCTACTTTTGCTTGGACACATACAATATACACTTATTCTATTTCTTGTACCAAAAGAACTTCAATATTCCTCGAAGAACATCTGTTTTTCCAACTTATTTTTAAGTTTTTTGTTAGATTTTCCCAGATTCATTACATGTACTGTCATTGTCACTTAGTAATTTATAGGTAAATGTAATAATGCAGTCTATATCTAGACTGTATTATGTTCCTCTAGGCCATTCAGCTAAATATTCCAAACTCGAAATTGAATTGACATCTATTTGAATGTAATTCCTGTGTTCCGAATCAAATATCATCGTTGTCTTCTTATGCATTATATCCTAATAGTTACGGCTAACCCTGTATTACATGTTTTGAAATGTTCAAAGCATGATACATAGGCTTTTTATGAGTAACCTCATTTATATAACGGTTAACTAACCCCTATTATTATCCCTATTCTACAGATGAGGAAGGTAAAGCATTGAGGAGTAAGTGGGTTGTTTATAAATCCATTCTCAACCTAAACTGACCTACATTAAAATTTTTATCATTGTATACTAATTATTAATATTTTGGTTATAATTGTTATATATGTGTCTATTGATATGCTTACATAAATTAACATTTTTGAGGAATTATAAACCTGTTGTTTTAAATGTCTTATTTATGATTATTACACACAATTCCTTAATAATCACTTTTGCTTAGGATGCTTAAAAACCTGTAAGTTCAAAGCCGCTTAATGTTTCATAGTGCCATAATAATGGTTTGTATTTCTTGTTTCACTACACTTAAACATTGAGAAGCAATGTTTCATTTATAATAACATTCTGTTTCTTGGACAGTGAAGTATAATTTAACATTATTTAGTCTGGGATTTGATAGCCTCGTTCACCAAGAGAGAAGTCAGTTTCGTACGACATAAAGAGCACTAAGAAGCTATCTCAGGAAATGTGATTTATATCAGTGGTTCAGTGATTAACTAGTTGTATGACCTAAGGGGAGACACTTTACCTCTATGAATTTGTTTTCTCATCTGTCAAGTGAAGAAGTTATCTCTTCTAGCACCATTTTTCTGTAAGTCTGAAATTTTTGTGCAGTTAGTATATTGCAAAATGTGACATAACCTGCGTAAATATAATTTTGATTAAGATAGCATTTTAGAATCTTGAATTTCCGTAGTATTACTGTCATAAACATAATTTATCATTATCCAGTACTCATTTAGGGTTACTATTAATGGCGAATTCCTGCTAATAGAAAACAGAATTGATTCTATATTTAGGTAACATCCTTGACATGTAGTAAACGTTGAGCTGCTTTTGTTTGTTTTAAAACTGGGTAGTTTTGTTCTGGTTATCCTTTGAGCAGACAACACTTATTCACTTAAAAAATTATTATTCTTTGATTATGTACTAAATAATTAACTTTTTTTCTTTTCCTTCTTCTTTCCTCTCCTCTCCTCTCCTCTCCTCTCCCCTTCCCTCCCCTCCCCTTCTTACTCTTCCCCTCCCCTCCCCTCCCCTCCTCTCCCCTCTCCTTCCCTCCCCTTCCCTTCCCCTCCTCTCCTCTCCTCTCCTTTCCTCCCCTCCTCTCCCCTCCCCTCCCCTCCCCTCCTCTCCCCTCCTCTCCCCTCCCCTCCTCTCCCCTCTCCTTCCCTCCCCTTCCCTTCCCCTCCTCTCCTCTCCTCTCCTTTCCTCTCCTCTCCCTTC